>JAJNNQ010000395.1:0-64086 GCA_027886175.1 Phylloscopus collybita
TTTCACAGGAAAAATGGGAATTTCCTGGGAAAAAATGGGGATTTCCAAGGAAAAATGGGAATTTCCCAGGAAAATCGGGAATGTCCCATGAAAGACAGAAATTTCCCAGGAAAAACGGGAATTTCCTAGGAAAAATGGGAATTTCCTGGGAAAAAATGGGAATTTCCCAGGAAAAATGGGAATTTCCCAGGAAAAATGGGAATTTCCCAGGAAAAATGGGAATTTCCCAAGGAAATCAGGAATTTCCCAGGAAAATCAGGTATCTCCCTGGAAAAATGGGAATTTCTCAGGAAAAATGGGAATTTCCTGAGGTACGTGGTAATTTCTCAGGAAAATGGGTATTCTCTGGAAAAATGGGAATTTCCCAGGAAAAATTGGGAATTTCTCAGGAAAACCATGCATTTCCCTGGAAAAATTGGGAATTTCTCAGGAAAATCAAGGATTTCCCAGGAAAAATTGGGAATTTCTCAGGAAAAATGGGAATTTCCCAAGAAAATAAAGAATTTTGCGGGAAAAACAGGAATTTCCTGGGAAAAATGGGAATTTCCCAAGAAAACCAGGAATTTCCCAGGAAAAATTGGGAATTTCTCAGGAAAAATTGGGAATTTTGCAGGAAAATTTGGGAATTTCTCAGGAAAATCAAGGATTTCCCAGGAAAAATTGGGAATTTCTCAGGAAAAATTGGGAATTTTGCAGGAAAAATTGGGAATTTCTCAGGAAAAATGGAATTTCTCAGGAAAAATGGGAATTTCCTGGGAAAAACGGGAATTTCCGAAGAAAATCAAGAATTTTGCAGGAAAAACAGGAATTTCCTTGGAAAAATGGGAGTTTCTCAGGAAAAATGGGAATTTCCTGAGGAACATGGTAATTTCTCAGGAAAAATGGGTATTTCCCTGGAAAAATGGGTATTTTCCTGGAAAAATTGGGAATTTCTCAGGAAAATCAAGGATTTCCCAGGAAAAATTGGGAATTTCTCAGGAAAATCAAGGATTTCCCAGGAAAAATTGGGAATTTCGCAGGAAAAATGGGAATTTCCCAAGAAAACCAGGAAATTCTCAGGAAAAATTGGGAATTTCTCAGGAAAATCAAGGATTTCCCAGGAAAAATTGGGAATTTCTCAGGAAAATCAAGGATTTCGCAGGAAAAATTGGGAATTTTGCAGGAAAAACGGGAATTTCCCAGGAAAAAATGGGAATTTCCCAAGAAAACCATGAATTTCGCAGGAAAAATTGGGAATTTTGCAGGAAAAATGGGAATTTCCCAGGAAAAATGGGAATTTCCCAAGAAAACCATGAATTTCGCAGGAAAAATTGGGAATTTCTCAGGAAAATCAAGGATTTCGCAGGAAAAATTGGGAATTTCTCAGGAAAAATTGGTAATTTCTCAGGAAAATGGGTATTTCCCTGGAAAAATTGGGAATTTCTCAGGAAAATCAAGGATTTCCCAGGAAAAATTGGGAATTTCTCAGGAAAATCAAGGATTTCGCAGGAAAAATTGGGAATTTGGCAGGAAAAATTGTGACATTCACTGACGGCGTTTGTCCCCCTGTGCTTGGTGGCAGGTAAAGCCGAGCGAGGCTCCTCCTACTCCTCCTACGGCCGCGACTCCAACCTGCAGGGCTGCCACCAGGTGAGTGACACCGGCACGGCTGGCACTGTCCCCAAACCCCGCTGGTCCCCACGTCGGGAATGTCGCTGGGGGTTCTGGGCGTTCTGGGAATTCTGTCCCGAAAAAGCTCGGAAAGGGACACGCGGGCAAGAGCGGCCTTGGGATTGGGGCGGGGACATCCTTTCCCTTTTCCTTTTCCTTTTCCTTTTTCCTTCTCCTTTTTCCTTCTCCTTCTCCTTTTTCCTTTTCCTTTTCCTTTTCCTTTTCCTTTTTCCTTCTCCTTTTTCCTTTTCCTTTTCCTTTTCCCTTTTCCTTTTCCTTTTCCTTTTTCCTTCTCCTTTTTCCTTCTCCTTCTCCTTTTTCCTTTTCTTTTCCTTTTCCTTTTTCCCTTTTCCTTTTCCTTCTCCTTTTTCCTTCTCCCTTTTCCTTTTTCCCTTTTCCTTTTTCCTTTTCCTTTTTCCTTTTTCCTTTTTCCTTTTTCCTTTTCCTTTTCCTTTTCCTTTTCCTTTTCCTTTTTCCTTTTCCTTCTCCTTCTCCTTCTCCTTCTCCTTCTCCTTTTTTCCCCTTTTTTTCCTTTTTTCCCCTTTCCCCCCTTTTTTCCCTTTTTCTCTTTTCCCCCCTTTTTCCCCTTTTCTCCCCCTTTTCCCCATTTTCCCCTTTTTCATTTTTCCCCTTTTCCCCTTTTTCCCCTTTTCCCCTTTTTCATCTTTTTTCCGTTCTTTCCCTTTTTCCCCCTTTTTCCCCTTTTCCCCTTTTTCCCTTCTTTCCCTTTTTTTTTCATTTTCCCCTTTTCCCCCTTTTCCCTTTTCCCCTTTTTCTCTTTTCTCCTTTCCCCCCTTTTTTTTCTTTTTCCCCTTTTTTCCTTTTCCCCCCTTTTCCCCCTTTTCCCCTTTTTCCCCTTTTTCATATTTTCCCCCCTTTCCCCCTTTTTTTCCCCCTTTTCCCTTTTTTCCCTTTTCCCCCTTTTTTTCTCTTTTCCCCTTTTCCCCCCTTTTTCCTCTTTTTTTCCTCACAGAAAAACCCCACAGGAAAAAACCCCACAGAAAAAAAAACCACAAAAAAAACCCCACAGGAAAAAACCCCACAGAAAACCCCACAAAAAAAACCCCACAGAAAATCCCACAAAAAACCCCCCCAGGAGATTTAGGATCCCAGGACTTCCCAATTCCCAGAACCCCAAAGGCTTTTGGGGTCAGGGGATTCGGGATCCCGGGAAAATCCCGCTTTTCCAATCCCTAAAAAAACCCCCAAGCTGGCATTCCAGGGAATTCCGGGATTTGGGTTTAAAGGAGCAAAAGGAAAAAAAAAAAACCCCAAAAACCCAAATCCGCCCTAAAATGGAGGAAAAAGAAATGGGGCTGGGAAAAGGAAATTTCCGGGAAAAAATTCCCATTTTTCCCTGAATTTCCCGGTTTTTTCTGGAGGGATTCGATGGATTTGGGGCGGCTGGGAAAAGGGGAAAAGGGTTCCTGGGCTGGGATTTACTACGTTCCCTAAAATCCCATTAATTTCCCCTAAAATCCATAATTTTCCCCTAAAATCCCACTGATTTTTCCCCTAAAATCCCATTGGTTTTCCCAAAAATCCCAATAATTTTCCCCCAAAAATCCCATTAATTTCCCCTCAAATCCCACAGATCTTTCCCTCAAATCCCAATAATTTTTCCCTTCAAATCCCTTGAAGGATCGAGAGGGAAATTTCATTTTTCCCCCACAAATTCCTCTGGAAATTCCCCTTCCCCAACTCCCAATCCCACAAAATTTAGGGGAAATGTCCTTGGGAAAATTAATGGGATTTTAGGGGAAATTATTGGGATTTTAGGGAAAAATCTGTGGGATTTCAGGGAAAAATTAATGGGATTTGAGGGGAAATTAATGAGGATTTTAGGGATAAATTAATGAGATTTTAGGGGAAAAATCAATGGGATTTTAGGGGAAATTATTTGGATTTGAGGGGAAATTAATGGGATTTTAAGGGAAATTATTGGGATTTTAGGGGAAATTAATGAGGATTTTAGGGGAAATTATTGGGATTTGAGGGGAAATTAATGGGATTTTAGGGAAAATTAATGGGATTTTAGGGGAAATTTATGAGGATTTTAGGGAGAAATTAATGAGGATTTTAGGGGAAATTAATGGGATTTTGGGGAAAATTAATGGGATTTTAGGGAAAATTAATGAGATTTTAGGGAGAAATTAATGAGATTTTAGGGAGAAATTAATGAGATTTTAGGGGAAATTAATGGGATTTTAGGGGAAATTAATGGGATTTTAGGGAAAATTAATGGGATTTTGGGGAAAAATCATTGGGATTTTAGGGGAAATTAATGAGGATTTAGGGGAAAAATTAATGGGATTTTAGGGGAAATTATTGGGATTTGAGGGGAAATTAATGGGATTTTAGGGGAAATTAATGAGGAATTTAGGGGAAATTAATGGGATTTTAGGGGAAATTAATGAGGATTTTGGGGGAAATTAACGGATTTTATGGGAAATTAATGAGCATTTGAGGGGCAATTAATGAGGATTTTAGGGGAAATTAATGAGGATTTTAGGGAAAAATTAATGGGATTTTAGTGGATAAATTAATGGGATTTTAGGGGAAAAATTAATGGGATTTTGGGGAAATTAATGAGGATTTTAGGGGAAATGAATGAGATTTCACCTGAGTGAATAGAATAAATGATAAATGAATTAATTGCTGAACGAAGAAATTAGTTAATGCGTTAAATAAATGACTAAGTGATAGCGAAGGAATTAATTAATCTATTAAAGAAGGGAAGGAACTGATAAAGGCAAACGGAGAAATCTCGATCTCGCAGCAGCGAGAGAGAAAAGAATCAGGGAGAAATTAATCAATTAGTAACGAAGAAATTCATTAATGGATTAAATAAAGGAACGAATTAATAATAAATTCATGAATGGATTAAATAAAGGAATAAAGTGATCAATGGAGAAATTGATAAAGTTCAATCTTGGAGCAGGAAGAGATAAAGTAATCAATGATAAATGAATGAATTTATAATTAATAAATTAATAAATGGATTAAAGAAATGAATAAGTTGATCATGAAGAAATTAATGAATTGATTAAATAAAGGACTAAAGTGATAAAATGATCAATGGATCAATTGATCAATTCAAATCTTGCAGCAGGAAAAGATAAAATAATCAATAAATTAATAAATTAATAACAAAGAAATTAATAAATGGATTAAAGAAATGAATGAGTTGATCATGAAGAAATTAATCAATGTATTAAATAAAGGACTAAAGTGATAAAATGATCAATGGATCAATTGATCAATTCAAATCTTGCAGCAGGAAGAGATAAAATAATCAATGATAAATTAATGGATTTATAATTAATAAATTAATAAATGGATTAAAGAAATGAATAAGTTGATCATGAAGAAATTAATTAATCGATTAAATAAAGGAATAAAGTGATAAAATGATCAATTGATCAATGGATCAATTCAAATCTTGCAGCAGGAAGAGATAATAAAGTAATCAATGATAAATGAATAAATGGAATAATCAATGATAAATGAATAAATTGGTAAGGAAGAATTTAATGAGTGCATTAAATTAATGAATCAATTGCTAATAAATTGATAAATGTATTAAATACAGGAATGAAGTGATAAAGTGATCAATGGGGAAATGGATAAGCAGTAAGAGACAATAAAACAATAAATTATTAATTAAGGAATTGCTAATAAATTAATAAATGGATTAAATCAGTGAATAACTTGATCATGAAGAAATTAATTAGTGGATTAAATAAAGGAAGGAAGTGATAAAGTGATCGATTGATCAATTGGTAAATTCAAATCTTGCAGCAGGAAGAGAGAATAAAGTAATCGATGATAAATGAAGAAATTGCTAACGAAGAAATTAATAAGTGGATTAAAGAAATTAATAAATTGATAATAAATTAATAAAGGGATTAAATAAAGGAAGGAAGTGATAAAGTGATCGATTGATCAATTATTGACTCTTACAGCAGTAAGAATCAATAAAATAATGATGAATGAATAAATGGGTAATGAATGAATTAATGAATTCATTAATTAAACGAATAAATCGATAGGCTGACGAATTTCGATCCTACGGCAGCAAGATATAAAATAATAAATGATAAATTAATAAATTAATAAATTCATTACGTCAAGGAACAGATTGATAAAGCGATCAATTGATAAACTGATAAATTGATCGAAGAATAAATTGATAATAATAATAATGAAATAATGAAATCATATCGTTTTACCGTAATAATGATAAAAATTAATATATTAGTAAAATAATAAAAGAGCATAATAATAAAATAGCGTGATAATAAAACGAGAATTTAGGAAAAGTTAATGAATTAATAAAGGGACAAATGAAGAAATTGCTAGAATGATCAATTAATAAACTGTTTAATTGCTAAATAAATGAAATGATAAACTGGTGAATTGATTCAATGATCGATTGATAAGCTAATCAATTAATGAAATGATAAAATGAGGAAATGATAAAAGAGTGAATTGATAAAATGATCAATTGATAAACTGATCAATGGATAAATAAATGAAATGATAAAATAAAATTATAAAAGAGTGAATTGATTAAATGATTGATCAATTGATAAACTGATCAATGGATAAACAAATAAAATGATGGAATAAAATTATAAAACGGTGAATTGATTAATGATCAATTGATAAACTGATCAATGGATAAATAAAATGATAAAATGAAATGATGGAATAGTGAATTGATTAATGATCCATTGATAAACTGATCAACTGATAAATGAACCAAATGATAAAATGATGAAATGATAAAATAGTGAATTGATTAATGATCAATTGATAAACTGATCAATGGATAAATAAAATGATAAAATGATGAAATGATAAAATAGTGAATTGATTAATGATCAATTGATAAACTGATCAATGGATAAATAAAATGATAAAATGATGAAATGATAAAATAGTGAATTGATTAATGATCAATTGATAAACTGATCAATGGATAAATAAAATGATAAAATGAAATTATAGAATAGTGAATTGATTAATGATCCATTGATGAACTGATCAATTGATAAATAAATGAAATGATAAAGTAATAAAAGGATACAATAGCAAATGGATTAAATGATTAATAATAACACAGGCTAATAATCAAATAATTTAATAATAAATTAATGAAGTGATAAAGCGATCAACTGATAAAATAATCAAAATATTCGAATAATAAATGGATAGGCCGACCGAGTGATTAATGAGACGGCATGAAAATAAAATGATTATTTGAGAAAAGGAGGTAAGAAATTAATAAAATAAGAAATGAATAAAATAAGAAATGAATAAAATAGGAAATTCATAAAATAATAAATCCATAAAAGAATCAATTCCTAAAGTGAGAAATTGGCCAAATGATGGAATTATAAATGGATAAAACGACCAATCAAAGAGTCAATTAAAGAAACCAAGAAGCCATTAAAGAGCAAAATCATAGAATAATAATCCAATAAAAGATTAAAAGGATTAAAGAATAAAAGATCCTAATGACGAAATAAGAAAGGAATAAAAGAATAAATTAATAAAAGAGTCTGATGCTGAAATGAAGGGAAATTGGGATGGAGGAGGGAAATTGGGATTAAAGAGGGAAATTGGGATTAAAGAGGGAAATTGGGATTAATGAGGGAAATTGGGATTAAAGAGGGAAATTGGGATTGAGAAGGGAAATTGGGATTAAAGAGGGAAATTGGGATTAAAGAGGGAAATTGGGATTAATGAGGGAAATTGGGATTGAGGAGGGAAATTGGGATTGAGGAGGGAAATTGGGATTGAGAGGGGAAATTGGGATTAAAGAGGGAAATTGGGGTTGGGAAGGGAAATTGGGATTAAAGAGGGAAATTGGGATTGAGGGAAATTGGGATTGAGGAGGGAAATTGGGATTAAAGAGGGAAATTGGGATGGAGGAGAAGGAAACTGGGATGGAGCAGGAGAAGGAAACTGGGATTGGGAAGGAAACTGGGATTGAGGAGGGAAATTGGGATTAAAGAGGGAAATTGGGATTGAAAAAGGAAATTGGGATTAATGAGGGAAATTGGGATTGAAAAAGGAAATTGGGATTGAGAAGGAAACTGGGATTGAGGAGGGAAATTGGGATTGAGGAGGGAAACAGGAATTGAGGAGGGAAATTGGGATGGGGAAGGGAAATTGGGATTAAAGAGGGAAATTGGGATTAAAGAGAGAAATTGGGATTGGGAAGGGAAATTGGGATTGAGGAGGGAAATTGGGATTGAAAAGTGAAACTGGGATGGAGGAGAGGGAATTCCGGGCTCTGCCAAACCCCAAATCCCCCTTTTCCCAGGGAATTTCCCCCAATCCCCCCCTCGGCTAAACCCCAAATCCCAGAAATTTCCCCAGAAATTTCCCCAGAAATTTCCCCCCCTCCCCCAATTCCCTCTCAGGTTTTTCAGCTTCAAGCTGAATTTCAGCAGGAAAAATTCCCATTAAAATTATTAAATACAAAAAAAAAAAAAAGAGGGAAACCATCCCGGATTTTTATTTTTATTTTTATTTTTATTTTTATTTTTATTTTTATTTTTATTTTTATTTTTATTTTTATTTTTATTTTTATTTTTAATTTTTTTTAGGGCTCCCCATCCCGAGCTCGTTTCCCTTTAAAAAAAAAACCGTTCGGGGTTTTTTTTTTTTTTTTTCCATTTTTTCCATAAATTCTCTTCCCATCTGGAATGAGGCCGGGAATTTTTCCCTTTTAATTCTTTGTCCCGTTACGGGAGGAGCTGGGAAAGCAGAGAAATTGAAAAAAACCCCCCAAAAAAAGCAGGATTTTTTATTTTTTTGGGATTTTTGGGGGGATTTTTTTAGGATTTTTTTGGGATTTCTGGGGATTTTTGGGGGATTTTTGGGAAATTTTTTGGGGATTTTTTTGGGTTTTTGGGGGGATTTTTTTGGGATTTTTAAGGATTTTTTTGGGATTTGGGGGGATTTTTTGGGGATTTTTTGGGGGATTTTTTGGGATTTTTTGGAATTTTTTTGGGATTTTTCTGGGGATTTTTTGGGGGATTTTTGGGGATTTTTGGGGGGATTTTTTGGGCCTTTTTTATTTTTAATTTTCATTTTTTAGGGGTTGATTTTTTTTAATCTCCTTTTTCCCCCGTCCCTCGGAGCTGGGAAATCTCTTTTTTTTTGGGGGGGGGGGGGGAGGGAGGGAGGAATGGCTCGGTGAAATATTTCCCTTCCTAACCCCAAATTTGGGATTTTTTTTTGTGTTTTCCCCTAGAAAAACCCGCAGCTTTTTCTTGAGGAAAAAGTCGGGATGATGAGGAAGGCCAAGCTCCGTAGGGTACGTGGCTCTTTTTTGCTTTTTTTTCCCTTTTTTTGGTTTTTTTTCCCTTTTTTTGGTTTTTTTTTTCTCCTCGGGATTGCCCAGTTTTGTTGTTTTTTTTTCAGATGGGAATTGCCAAAATTCTTTTTGGGGACCTTCCCAGAAATCCCATTGATTTTCCTGGTTATTCCCAGAAAACCTTGAGGGAAATATTCCTTTGTGAAATGCTCCAGAGTATTCCCTAAAAATCCCATTCATTTTCCCTAAAATCCCATTAATTTCCCCTAAAATCCCACGTGATTTTCCCTAAAATCCCATTAATTTCCTCTAAAATCCCATTAATTTTCCCTAAAATCCCATTAATTTCCCCTAAAATCCCTCTGATTTTTCCCTAAAATCCCATTAATTTCCCCTAAAATAATCCCACTGCTCTTCCCTAGAATCCCATTAATTTCCCCCTAAAATCCCATTAATTTCCCAAGGACATTTCCCATAAACCACGTAATTTTTGGGGGGAAATTCCCATTTCTTTTCCTGCATATTCCCAGAAAACCTTGGGAGAAATATTCCTCTGTGAAATGCTCCAGACTATTCCCTAAAAATCCCATTAACTTCCCCTAAAATCCAAATAATTCCCCCTAAAATCCCTCTGATTTTTCCCTAAATATTCCATTAATTCCCCTAAAATCCCATTAATTTTCCCCCAAAATCCCCCTGATTTTTCCCCAAAAATCTCATTAATTCCCCCTAAAATCCCATTAATTTTCCCTAAAATCCCCCTGATTTATCCCAAAAACCCCATTAATTTTCCCTAAAATCCCATTAATTTCCCCCTAAAATCCCATTAATTTTCCCCAAAAATCCCATTAATTTTCCCCCCAAATCCCCCTGATTTTTCCCTAAAATCCCATTAATTTTTCCCCCAAATCCCCCTGATTTTTCCCTAAAAATCCCATTAATTCCCCCTAAAATCCCATTCCCGGCATTTTCTGCCCTCATTCCCCCATTTCCCCGCAGGATCCCCCGAGCTTTTTCCCCCCCCCCACAAATTCTCCCCGAAATCCCAATTTTTGAGTTTGATTTTTGTTCCACGGGATTTTAACGCGGGGGGGGGAGAACCGAGAGAAGAGAGAGGGGCTGAGCCAGCGGGGGGAACGAGGGGAAGTGACCGGGTTGGGGGTGACCCAGCCGGGGTGAGCGAGCCGGGGATGTCCCGATTCGGGTGTCCGGGCCGGGGTGACCCAACCGGGGATGTCCCGGTTCGGGTATCCGGGCCAGGGTGACCCAGCCGGGGTTGATGCAGCCGAAGTGACGGGGCCGGGGTTGACCGAGCTGGGCTTGATCTACCCGGGGTAACCGAGCCGGGGTGACCGGGCCGGGGTGACCGGGCCGGGGATGTCCCGGTTCGGGTGACCCAGCCGGGGATGTCCCGGTTCGGGTGTCCGAGCCGGCGTGTCCGAGCCGGGGCTGATGCAGCCGGGGTTACCGAGCCGGGGTTGACCGAGCCGGGGTTACCGAGCCGGTTCTGATCCAGCCGGGGTGTCCGAGCCAGGGTTAATCCAGCCGGGGTGACCGACCCGGTTCTGATCCAGCCGGGGTAACCGAGCCGGTTCTGATCCAGCCGGGATAGCCGAGCCGGGGCTGATCCAGCCGGGGCTGACCGAGCTGGTTCTGATCCAACCGGGGTAACCGAGCCAGGGTTGATCCAGCCGGGGTTGATGCAGCCGGAGTGACGGGGCCGGGGTTGACCGAGCTGGGCTTGATCCAGCCGGGATGTCCGAGCCGGTTCTGATCCAGCCGGGGCTGATCCAGCCGGTGTGACCGAGCCGGTTGTGACCGAGCCGGTGTGACCGAGCCGGTGTGACCGAGCCGGGGTTGACCCAGCCGGGGTGACCAAGTTGCCGATGTCCGAGCCGGGGTGTCCGAACAGGGTGACCCAGCCGGGGGTTGAACGCAGCCGGGGTTGACCCAGCCGGGGCTGACCGAGCCGGTTCTGATCCAGCCGGTTCTGATCCAGCTGGGGCTGATCCAGCCGGGGCTGATCCAGCCGGGGCTGATCCAGCCGGGGCTGATCCAGCCGTAGTGACCGAGCCGGGGCTGATCCAGCCGTAGTGACCGAGCCGGGGTTGACCCAGCCGGGGTTACCGAGCCGGGGTTGACCCAGCCGGGGTTGACCCAGCCGGGGTTACCGAGCCGGGGTTGACCCAGCCGGGGCTGATCCACCCGGGTTTGATCCAGCCGAGGTGACCGAGCTGGAGATGTCCAGGCTGCTGTGAGCGAGCCAGGGCTGCCCCAGCCGGGCTGATCCAGCTGCTGTGACCGAGCCGATGTGACCGAGCCGATGTGACCGAGCCGGTGTGACTGAGCCGGGGCTGATCCACCCCGTGTAACCGAGCCGAGGCTGATCCGGCCGGGCTGATCCAGCTGCTGTGACCGAGCCAGGGCTGACCCAGCCGGGGTTACCGAGCCGGGGTTACCGAGCCGGGGTTACTGAGCCGGGGCTGACCGAGCCGGGGTAACCGAGCCGGGGCTGATCCGGCCGGGCTGATCCAGCTGCTGTGACCGAGCCAGGGCTGACCCAGCCGGGGTTACCGAGCCGGGGTTACCGAGCCGGGGTTACTGAGCCGGGGCTGACCGAGCCGGGGTAACCGAGCCGGGGCTGATCCGGCCGGGCTGATCCAGCTGCTGTGACCGAGCCAGGGCTGATCCAGCCGGGCTGACCGAGCCGGGGTAACCGAGCCGGTTCTGATCCAGCCGGGGTTACCCAGCCGGGGCTGCCCCTGCCGGTGTGACCGAGCCGGTGTGACCGAGCCGGGGCTGCCCCAGCCGGTGTGACCGAGCCGGGCTGACCGAGCCGGGGCTGCCCCACCCGGTGTGACCGAGCCGGGGCTGCCCCACCCGGTGTGACCGAGCCGGGGCTGCCCCAGCCGGTGTGACCGAGCCGCTCTTAGACCGCACGCTGCTCCCGGCTGCAGGAAGGGCTGCAGTGCCAGATGCCGGGCTGGCTGCAGGAATTGCTGCAGGAATTGCTGCAGGAATTGCTGCAGGGCCGGCCGCGGAGCTCCCATCCCTCTCCCCGCCGGGCCGGGCCGGGCCGAGCCGGGCCGAGCCGGGCCAGGCTCGGGCTGAGCCGACA
Source organism: Phylloscopus collybita (assembly GCA_027886175.1). Classification (NCBI taxonomy): domain Eukaryota; kingdom Metazoa; phylum Chordata; class Aves; order Passeriformes; family Phylloscopidae; genus Phylloscopus; species Phylloscopus collybita. The sequence goes on from JAJNNQ010000395.1 coordinate 12,102, forward strand.
AGGAGCGCTTTGTGCAGGTGCGGGGCGCAGCGGGTTAAGGCGAGGGGGGCCCAGCCATAATTGGCCTATTTAGGGCTGATTTGCATGTGAATGAGCCGCTAGCGAGGCAGCACTAAGGCTGTTGTGAGTGACACGCTGATTAGAATTTCGATGAGGGCAAACACGTTTCCCCGCCTGGCCCGGCCGCTAATTGCTGCGCCTTGATTGCCCCGCGCGCGCGCGCCCCGAACTTGGCCGCGCCGCCGCGCCCGTTTCCCTTCGAGGGGGGGAATTTTGGGAAGTTTGGAGCGGCTCCGCCGGGGTGGGTTTGGGATCGCGGAGAGAGTCCCGGAAAGGATCCCGGAAAAGGGTCCCAGAGAGGATCCCAAAGAGTATCCCAGAAAAGGGTCCCAGAAATTATCCCAGAGAGGATCCCAGAAGGGGTCCCAGACAGGAATCCCAGAGAGGATCCCAGAAATTATCCCAAAGAGGATCCCAGAAAAGGATCCCAGAAATTATCCCAGAAAGGGTCCCAGAAAAGGATCCCAGAAATTATCCCAGAAAGAATCCCATAAAGAAATCTCTGAAAATGATCCCAGAAAGGATCCCAGACAGGGTCCCAAAAAGGGTCCCAGAGAGGATCCCGGGAAGGATCCCAAAAAGGGTCCCAAAAAGGGTCCCAGAGGGGATCCTGGAAAGGGTCCCAGAAAAGGATCCCATAAAGAAATCCCAGAAAATGATCCCAGAAGTTATCCCAGAAAGAACCCAGACAGGGTCCCAGAGAGGATTCCAGAAATGATCCCAGAGAGGGTCCCAAAAAGGGTCCCAGAGAGGAATCCCAAAAAGGGTCCCAAAAAGGGTCCCAGAAAGGAATCCCAGAGAAGATCCCAGAAATTATCCCAAAGAGGATACCAGAAAAGGATCCCAGAAATTATCCCAGAGAGGGTCCCAGAAAAGGGTCCCAGAAATGATCCCATAAAGAAATCCCAGAAAAGGATCCCAGAAATTATCCCAGAAAGAATCCCATAAAGAAATCTCAGAAAATGATCCCAGAAAGGATCCCAGACAGGGTGCCAAAAAGGGTCTCAGAAATGATCCCAGAAAATGATCCCAGAGAGGAACCCAGACAGGAATCCCAAAAAGGGTCCCAGAGAGGATCCCAGACAGGAATCCCAGAAAGGGTCCCAGAAAGGATCCCGGAAAGGGTCCCAGAAAAGATCCCATAAAGAAATCCCGGAAAAGGATCCCAGAAATGATTCCAGAAAGAACCCAGACAGGGTCCCAGAGAGGGTCCCAAAAAGGGTCCCAGAAAGGAATCCCAGAGAGGATCCCAGAAATTATCCCAAAGAGGGTCCCAGAAAAGGATCCCAGAAATTATCCCAGAAAGGATCCCGGAAATTATCCCAGAAAGAATCCCATAAAGAAATCTCAGAAAATGATCCCAGAAAGGATCCCAGAAAGGATCCCAGAAAGGATCCCAGAAAGGGTCCCAAAAAGGGTCCCAGAGGGGATCCCGGGAAGGATCCCAGAAAAGGATCCCAGAAATTATCCAGGGCAGGATCCCATAAAATGATCCCATAAAGAAATCCCGGAAAAGGATCCCAGAAATGATCCCAGAAAGAACCCAGACAGGGTCCCAGAGAGGATCCCAGAAATTATCCCAGAGAGGGTCCCAAAAAGGGTCCCAGAGAAGAATCCCAGAGAGGATCCCAGAAATTATCCCAAAGAGGGTCCCAGAAAAGGATCCCGGAAATTATCCCAAAAAGGATCCCAGAAAAGGATCCCAGAAATTATCCCAGACAGGATCCCGGGAAAGGATCCCAGAAATTATCCCAGAAAGAATCCCATAAAGAAATCTCAGAAAATGATCCCAGAAAGGATCCCAGACAGGGTCCCAAAAAGGGTCCCAGAGAGGATCCCGGGAAGGATCCCAGAAAAGGATCCGAGAAATTATCCAGGGCAGGATCCTAGAAATGATCCCAGAGAGGATCCCAGAGAGGGTCCCAGAAAAGGATCCCATAAAGAAATCCCGGAAAAGGATCCCAGAAATGATCCCAGAAAGAACCCAGACAGGGTCCCAGAGAGGATTCCAGAAATGATCCCAGAGAGGGTCCCAAAAAGGGTCCCAGAAAGGAATCCCAGAGAGGAATCCCAGAAAAGGATCCCAGGAATGATCCCAGAGAAGATCCCAGAAGGATTCCAGAAAGGAATCCCAAAAAGGATCCCAGAAAGGAATCCCAGAAATTATCCCAGGGAGGATCCCAGAAAGGATCCCAGAAAAATCCCAGAAAGGGTCCCAAAAAGGGTCCCAGAGGGGATCCCAGGAAGGATCCCAGAAAAGGATCCCAGAAATTATCCAGGGCAGGATCCCAGAAAATGATCCCATAAAGAACCCAGACAGGGTCCCAGAGAGGAATCCCAAAAAGGATCCCAAAAGGGATCCCGGGAGCTGGCGGCTGCCCCCGGCTCTGCCCTTAGGGGGGTTGCTCTGTGGGGTGGGCGTTGGACGTATGGGACGGGTATTCGATGTTTAGGGTGGATGTTGGATGTATAGGGCGGGTGTGTGATCTATAGGGCAGGTATGTGATCTATAGGGCACGTATGTGATCTATAGGGCACATACATGATCTATAGGGCAGGGGTGTGATCTATAGGGCAGGGGTGTGATCTATAGGGCACATACATGATCTATAGGGCGGGGGTGTGATCTATAGGGCACATATGTGATCTATAGGGCACATACATGATCTATAGGGCAGGTATGTGATCTATAGGGCGGGGGTGTGATCTATAGGGCACATACATGATCTATAGGGCACATACGTGATCTATAGGGCGGGTATGTGATTCCCATCCCCATCTCCGGCGGCGCCGGGCGCCCGTACGGCACCGACGGCTCCCCGGCGTGCTCTGCCCCCGCTGCCCGTCCCCTATAGGGAGCTGCTCTATAGGGCTGCGCGCTATAGGAACATTCCCCATATCCCTGGCCTTCCTCCCATCCCAGAGAGAGATTTCCTATATACCCTCCTCTATCCTACACATTCCATACGTTCTACCCATTTCCTATATCCTAGATATTCTCCTGTATTCTCCTGTACTCTCCACATTCCATACGTTCCCAGCATTCCCGATGTTCTCGGTGCCCCGGGCGTTCCCCAGCCCGGCCGTTCCCTATAGATTCCGTAGGTGGACGTGACGCGGCGTGGTTGGCGCCGCGGGATGATTTGATCGGGGTTGGCACTGCGGGGCTGCTCAGTGCACCGTAAACGTTCCATACGGGCCGGGAAAAACACATCGTGGGAATCGTGCGCTGTATGGAATACACTATGGATTTCATGTAGGATACGGCATGTATTGGATGTACAGTGCGTTATAGAGAAATAACCCATGGGAATCATGCGCTGTATGGAATACACTATGGATTTCATATAGGATACGGAATGTATTGGATATGTAATACATTATAGAAAAATACATGATATAAATAATTCACTATATGGAATACACTATAGATTTAATGCAGAATATAGACTATATTAGATATACAGTACATTATAGAAAAATAACCCATGGAAATAATTCACGGTATGGAATGCATTATAGATTTAATGCAGAATATCGAATATATTGGACATACAGTTCATTATAGAGAAATAACGTATGGAAATCATTCACTGTATGGAGTGCACTATGTATTTAATGCAGAATATAGAATATATTAAATATATAATACATTATAGAAAAATACATTATGGAAATCATTCACCGTATGGAGTGCGTTATAGATTTAATGCAGAAGAAAGAATATATTAGATATGTAATACATTACAGAAAAATACATGATATAAATCATTCACTATATGGAATACACTATAGATTTAATATAGAATATAGAATGTATTAGACATATAATACCTTATAGAAAAATAACGTATGGAAATAATTCACTATATGGCATGCATTGTAGATTTAATGCAGAATATAGAATGTATTAGATATGTAATCATTATAGAAAAATACTTTATATAAATAATTCACTGTATGGAGTGCGTTATAGATTTAATGCAAAATATAGAATATATTAGATATGTAATACATTACAGAAAAATACATGATGTAAATAATTCACTATATGGAATACACTATAGATTTAATGCAGAATATAGAATATATTTGATATACAGTGCATTATAGAAAAATAACCCATGGAAATAATTCATGGTATGGAGTGCACTATGGATTTAATGCAGAATATCGAATATATTAGATATATATGGGAGAAAAATACCTGATGGAAATAATTCACTGTATTTAGTGAATTATTATATTCCAATATATATATATATAAAATTATTATTATGATTATATTCCACTATATGGAATGCACAATAGATTTAATGCAGAATATAGCATAGATAATAAATATATAATACATTCTAGAAAAATTCATTATGGAAATAATTTGCTCTATGTAATGCACTATAGATTTAATACAGAATATAGAATAGATACAATACACTATGGAAAAATACATAATAATAATAATAATAATAATCATCCATTCTATATAATGCACTCTATATTTAACACAGAATATGTAATACAGTACATATAAAATACACGATATAAATCATTCACTATACATAATGCACTATGTATTTAATACAGAATATAGAATAGATAATAGATGTAATACATTATGGAAAATACATTATATTAATAAATCATTCTATATAATGCCCTCTGTATTTAATACAGAATATACAATATGTAATAGATATAATACATTATGGAAAATAATAATAATAATAATATTCCATTCTATATAGTGCACTATGAATTTAATACATAATATGTAATACAGTCCATATAAAATACACGATATAAATCATTCACTATGTGTAATGCACTGTATATTTAATACAGAATATACAATATGTAATAGATACAATCCATGATAATAATTCACTATATGTAATGCACTCTGTATTGAATTCAGAATATAGAATATATAATAGATATAATACATTATGGGAACATACATCATAATAATAATAACAATCCATTCTATATAACGCAGTCTATATTTAATACAGAATATGTAATACGTATTATAAAATGTATAAAATACGTGGTATAAAATAAATATAAATATATAAATATATAAATATATAAATAAATACTTTATTTAATACAGAATATAGAGTAGATATAATACATTGTGGAAAAACACATAATAATAATAATAAATTCTATATAATGCACTATATATTTAATGCATAATATGTAATTATTATAGATATGCCACATTATAGAAATTATTCACTATCTGTAATGCACTATATATAATGCACTCTATATTTAATACGTAATATAGAATAAGTAATAGATATAATACATTAGAATAATTCACTATATGTAATGCACTATGTATTTAACACAGAATATAGAATTTAATAGACATAATACATTATAGAAAATAATGTATTATAGAAAATACACTTTATGAATAATTCATTCCATACAATGCACTCCGTATTTAATACAGGATATGTAATACATTAGGTATAAAATACATTATAGAAAATGACATCATGGAGACAATTTGCTATATGCAATGCATTCTGTGTTTAATACAGAATATAGAATACACTAGATATAGAATACATTATAGTACAGAGTATTAATAATTAATAATAATTAATTATTATTAATAATAATTATTTACATATTGTATATAATGCATTAAATATTAAGTATATTTAATACATCATATGTGATGATACATAATAGATAGAATAGGTGATGGAAAATACATTTTATTAATTAATTGCGTATACCGCACTCTGTATTAAATACGTAACATGTGATAGATAATGGATGGAATACATTATGGAAAATGCATTTTATTAATTAATTGCATATAATGCACTCTATATTAAATATATAACGTGATAGATAATGGATGTAATAGATTATGGAAAACGCGTTCTATAAATAATGCATTGTAGGTGATGCATTCTGTATAGATAATGCATTCTATATATAATACATTCGATATGAATTATTGCATAGCAGTACATTCTATATGAATAATTACATAATTAGTTGTGTGTAATGCCTTCTGCATTTAATCCATGGTATATAATACACTACATGTAATACATGACATTTTGAATGCGTTGCGTACGTAATACACTATTGATAATTATATATAACACTAATTTGTTCTATAGAATTCATTCTCTATTGAATCCACAATATATTACATATTACGCATTTAATCCATTGACCAATGCACTATAAATGAATACATTATATGGATATTTTTTCAATATATAATGCATTCTGTATTTAATCCGTAATGTCTAATGCAGGATATATATAATCCATTAGATCTATAGTGCATTCTATATAAAATACAGTCCATATGAACACGTTATAGATGAACACGTTCTATATAATACAGGACATTTAATAGGTTCTATTGAATATATTCTATATGACCCACTGTATTTAATACACTGGATATTCACATTTATACGGCAATGTGTTCTATATCAATGTGTTCTATATCAATATATTCTATATGAATCCTTTATGGATTTATACGTTCTATTGAATACATTCTATATAATACATGACATTTAGTATATTCTATTGAATATATTGTATTACATTTATTATATACGTTGTATATATATAATCCATTATTCTTTAATACATGATATAGTATTGCAGCCTGTAAATCATTTTTCTATAGAATAATGCATTCCGTAATTAATGCATCGTATGGAATCCATTGTTTGTAACATACAGTCTGTGCAATCCCATATGGAGCCCAGCCCATGGATCCTATTGGACAGTCCCATATGGATCCTATTGGACAGTCCCATATGGAGCCCAGCCCATGGATCCTATTGGACAATCCCATATGGAGCCCAGCCCATGAATCCTATTGGACGGTCCCATATGGATCCTATTGGACAATCCCATATGGAGCCCAGCCCATGAATCCTATTGGACAATCCCATATGGAATCCAACCCATGGATCCTATTGGACGGTCCCATATGGAGCCCAATTCATGGATCCTATTGGACAATCCCATATGGAGCCCAATTCATGGATCCTATTGGACAGTCCCATATGGATCCTATTGGACAGTCCCATATGGAATCCAGCCCATGGATCCTATTGGACAATCCCATATGGATCCTATTGGACAGTCCCATATGGAATCCAGCCCATGGATCCTATTGGACAATCCCATATGGATCCTATTGGACAGTCCCATATGGAATCCAGCCCATGGATCCTATTGGACAATCCCATATGGAATCCAACCCATGGATCCTATTGGACAATCCCATATGGAATCCAATCCATGGATCCTATTGGACGGTCCCATATGGAGCCCAATCCATGGATCCTATTGGACAATCCCATATGGAATCCAACCCATGGATCCTATTGGACAATCCCATATGGAATCCAGCCCATGGATCCTATTGGACACTCCCATATGGAATCCAGCCCATGGATCCTATTGGACAATCCCATATGGAGCCCAGCCCATGGATCCTATTGGACAGTCCCATATGGATCCTATTGGACAGTCCCATATGGAGCCCAGCCCATGGATCCTATTGGACAATCCCATATGGAATCCAACCCATGGATCCTATTGGACAGTCCCATATGGATCCTATTGGACAATCCCATATGGAGCCCAGCCCATGGATCCTATTGCGCAATCCCATATGGAGCCCAATTAATGGATCCTATTGGACAATCCCATATGGATCCTATTGGACAATCCCATAAACCCATGGAGCCTATTGGACAATCCCATCTGGAATTCCCCATTGCCAACCCCAGAGATTTTCCCCGCTTCGATCCCCGCGAAGTTTCTGCGGGAGGGAGGAATTCCCGTTCCCTTCTCCCCGGATCCCCGCTGGGTTCCCCCGGCCGTTCCGGGGTTTGGGGTTTGGGGCCGACCCCGAAGGGTTTGGGGTTGATCCCGAAGGGTTTGGGGCTGACCCCAAAGGGTTTGGGGTTGTCTGTGGGGTTTGGGGCCCATCCTGAAGGGTTTAGGGCTGTCTGTGGGTTTTGCGGCTGTCTGTGGGGTTTGGGGCCGACCCCGAAGGGTTTGGGGCCGTCTGTGGGGTTTGGGGCTGTCTGTTTGTGGGGTTTGGGGCTGTCTGTCTGTCTGTCTGTTTGTGGGGTTTGGGGCTGTCTGTCTGTTTGTGGGGTTTGGGGCTGTCTGTCAGTCTGTCTGTGGGGTTTGGGGCTGTCTGTGGGGTTTGGGGCTGTCTGTTTGTGGGGTTTGGGGCTGTCTGTCTGTCAGTCTGTCTGTGGGGTTTGGGGCTGTCTGTGGGGTTTGGGGCTGTCTGTTTGTGGGGTTTGGGGCTGTCTGTCTGTCAGTCTGTCTGTGGGGTTTGGGGCTGTCTGTCTGTCTGTCTGTCTGTGGGGTTTGGGGCTGTCTGTGGGGTTTGGGGCTGTCTGTCTGTCTGTCTGTGGGGTTTGGGGCTGTCTGTCTGTCTGTCTGTCGGTGGGGTTTGGGGCTCTCTGTGGGGTTTGGGGCTGTCTGTCTGTCTGTCTGTCTGTCTCTGTGGGGTTCGGGGCTCTGTCTGTCTGTCTGTCTGTAGGGTTTGGGGCTGTCTGTCTGTCTGTCTGTCGGTGGGGTTTGGGGCTCTCTGTAGGGTTTGGGGCTGTCTGTCTGTCTGTCTCTGTGGGGTTCGGGGCTCTGTCTGTCTGTCTGTCTGTCTGTGGGGTTTGGGGCCGTCCCCGAGGCGTCCCCGTCTCTGTCTCTGTCCCGCAGCAGGGCCTGCTGGGCGGGGAGCTGGAGCTGGGCACGCCGGCGGCGCTGTCGCCCAGCAAGGGCGGCTCCCAGTATTACCAGTACGGGGCCGGCGCGCGCCGGAGAGCGCTGCACGCCGCCTCCATGGGTGAGTGAGTGACCCACCGAGGGACCGCGCTGAGCCCAAACCCACTGACCCCAAACCCCACTGACCCCAAACCACAGTGACCCCAAACCACAGCGACCCCAAACCACAGGGACCACAAACCACACTGACCCCAAACCACACTGACCCCAAACCACAGTGACCACAGCGACCCCAAACCACAGGGACCCCAAACCACAGTGACCCCAAACCACAGTGAGCACAAACCACAGGGACCCCAAACCACAGTGACCCCAGTGACCACAGTGACCCCAAACCACAGGAACCCCAAACCACAGTGACCACAGGGACCACACTGACCACAAACCACAGTGACCCCAAACCACAAACCCCACTGACCACAGTGACCCCAAAACCCCACTGACCCCAAACCACAGTGACCCCAAAACCCCACTGACCCCAGTGACCACAGGGACCACAGTGACCGCAGGGGCCCCAAAACCCCACTGACCCCACTGACCCCAAACCACAGGGACCCCAAAACCCCACTGACCACAGTGACCACCATGACTGCAGTGACCCCAGTGACCACAGTGACCCCAAAACCCCACTGACCCCAAACCACAGGGACCCCAAACCACACTGACCCCAAACCACAGCGACCCCAAACCACAGCGACCCCAAACCACAGGGACCACAAACCACACTGACCCCAAACCACACTGACCCCAAACCACAGTGACCCCAAACCACAGTGACCACAGGGACCACAGTGACCCCAAACCACAGTGACCCCAAAACCCACTGACCCCAAACCACAGTGACCCCAAACCACACTGACCCCAAACCACACTGACCCCAAACCACACTGACCCCACTGACCACAGGGACCCCAAAACCCACTGACCACAGTGACCACAGGGACCCCAAACCACAGTGACCCCAAAACCCCACTGACCCCAAAACCCCAGTGACCACAGTGACCCCACTGACCACAGTGACCCCAAAACCCCAACTGACCACAGTGACCCCACTGACCACAGTGACCCTAAAACCCCACTGACCACAGTGACCCCAAAACCACAGTGACCACAGTGACCCCAAAGCCCACTGACCCCAGTGACCACAGGGACCCCAAACCACAGGGACCCCAAAACCCCACTGACTCCAAAATTCCACTGACCCCAAAACCCCAGTGACCCCAAAACCCCGGTGATTGCAGTGACCCCAAAACCCCAGTGACCACAGTGACCACAGTGACCCCAAACCCCACTGACTCCAAACCACAGTGACCCCAAAACCCCACTGACCCCAGTGACCACAGGGACCACAGTGACTGCAGGGGCCCCAAAACCTCACTGACCCCACTGACCCCAAACCACAGGGACCCCAAAACCTCACTGACCACAGTGACCACCGTGACTGCAGTGACCCCAGTGACCACAGTGACCCCAAAACCCCACTGACCCCAAACCACAGGGACCCCAAACCTCACTGACCCCAAACCACAGTGACCCCAAAACCCAGTGACCCCAAACCACAGTGACCATAGTGACCCCACTGACCACAGTGACCCTAAAACCCCAGTGACCCCAGTGACCACAGTGACCCCAGTGACCCCAAACCTCACTGACCCCAGTGACCACAGTGACCCCAAAACCCAGGGACCCCAAAACCCCACTGACCATAGTGACCCCAGTGACCACAGTGACCCCAAAACCCCACTGACCCCAAACCCCATTGACCACAGTGACCCCAAACTCCATTGACCCCAATGACCACAGTGACCCCAAAACCCCACTGACCATCCCATTTTTGGGGGGGGGGGGGGGGGTGTTCCCATCCCACATTCGGGCTTCCCGAGCCCAATTTGGGGGGGCCCGGTCCCAATTTTGGGGTTCCCAAATCCATTTTTTGGGGTTCCTGAGCTCAAATATTTGGGGTTCCTGATCCCATTTTTTTGGGGGGGGGGGGGGGTTCCCAATCTCAAATTTAATTTTTTGAGGGGTTCCCGATCCCAAATTTTGGGGTTCCCCACTTCCCGATCCCGTTCCTGATCCCGTTCCCAATCCCGTTCCCGATCCCGTTCCCGATCCCGTTCCCGTTCCCGATCCCGTTCCCATTCCCATTCCCGTTCCCATTCCCATTCCCGATCCCATTCCTGTTCCCGATCCCATTCCTGATCCCGATCCTGTTCCCATTCCCATTCCTGATCCCGTTCCCGATCCCATTCCTGATCCCGTTACCGATCCGATTCCTGATCCCGTTCCCCATCCCGTTCCCCATCCCATTCCCCGTCCCATTCCCAACGGGATCCTGTTCCCGATCCCGTTCCCGATCCCATTCCCGATCCCATTCCTGATCCTGTTCCCGATCCTGTTCCCGATCCCATTCCCGATCTCGTTCCCGATCCCATTCCTGATCCTGTTCCCGATCCCGTTCCCGATCCCATTCCCGATCTCGTTCCCGATCCCATTCCTGATCCCAATCCCATTCCTGATCTCGTTCCCATTCCCAATCCCGTTCCCGATTCCATTTTTCCTGATCCCGTTCCCAATCCCATTCCCATTCCCATTCCCGATCCCATTCCTGATCCCATTCCCGATCCCATTCCTGATCCCATTCCCGTTCCCATTCCCGATCCCATTCCCGATCCCATTCCCGATCCCATTCCCGATCCCATTCCCGATCCCATTGTTCCTGATCCCATTCCCAATCCCATTCCCATTCCCGATCCCATTCCCGATCCCATTCCCGATCCCATTGTTCCTGATCCCATTCCCAATCCCATTCCCAATCCCATTCCCATTCCCGATCCCATTCCCGATCCCGTTCCCAATCCCATTCCCAATCCCATTCCCATTCCCGATCCCGTTCCCGACCCCATTCCCGATCCCATTCCCGACCCCGTTGTTCCTGATCCCGTCTCTCCCTTTTCCTTCCAGAAGTTCAGACAAAGAAAGTGCGGAAGGTCCCGCCGGGTTTGCCGTCCTCCGTGAGTGCCGGGGCTTCCTCGGGAGCCGGGGGGGAGGGGATCTCCATCCCGCCTCATTTGCATATCGCGGTGGTCTCCATCCCGCCTCATTTGCATATCATTCTGATATTGATCCTGCCTCATTTGCATGTCATGGCGGTATAGGTACTGCCTCGTTTGCGTATTGTCCCACTATCGATCCTGCCTCATTTGCATATCATTCTGATATTGATCCCACCTCATTTGCATATCGCTCTGGTATCGATCCCGCCTCATTTGCATATCATGGCGGTATAGGTGCTGCCTTGTTTGCGTATTGTCCCGCTATCGATCCTGTCTCATTTGCATATCGCTCTGGTATCGATCCCGCCTCATTTGCATAGAGTGGTGGTCTCGAGCCTGCCTCATTTGCATATCACTCTGATATTGATGCTGCCTCATTTGCATATCACTCTGGTATCGATCCCACCTCATTTGCGTTATCGCTCCAGTATCGATGCCACCTCATTTGCATATCACTCTGATATTGATCCCACCTCATTTGCATATGGTGGCGGTATCTATCATGCCTCATTTGCATATCACTCTGGTATTGATCCCGCCTCATTTGCGTTATCGCTCCGATATCGATCCCGCCTCATTTGCATATTGTGGCGGTCTCGATCCTGCCTCATTTGCATATCGCGGCTATATCCGTCCCGCCTCATTTGCATATCGTGGTGATGTAAGTACCGCCTCATTTGCATATCGTTCTGATATCAATGCAGCCTCATCTGCATATCCAGATGATATTGATCCCACCGCATTTGCATATCGTGGTGGTATAGGTGCTGCCTCATTTACATATTGTCCCAATATTGATCCCGCCGCATTTGCATAGAGTGGTGGTATCGATCCTGCTTCATTTGCATATCGCTCTGATATCAATACTGCTTCATTTGCGTATCGCGGTGGTGTAGATCGTGCCTCATTTGCATATCATGGTGATATAGGTACCACTTCATTTGCATATCATTCTGGTATTGATCCTGCCTCATTTGCATATCGGTCTGATATCAACCCCACCTCATTTGCATATCGCTCAGCTATCAATACTGCCTCATTTGCATATCAGTCTGATATCGACCCCACCTCATTTGCATATCGTTCAGCTATCGATCCCGCTTCATTTGCATATCGCGGTGATGTCATCCCCGCCTCATTTGCATACCGCTCTGATCAACCCCACCCCCGGGGCCAGGGGCTCCTCCCCTCCCCTCGCTGCCCCAGCCCCGGGGGGGTCATTAACACAGTAATTAATCACTAACGAGGGAGGGCGAGACGGGGAATTCCTGGGCAATCCCGGGAAAATCGGGGAACACCAATCCCCTTCCTGCCTGATCGCTCCCTAATTAATCAGGAGTAATTAGAGAAGGGGGCAAACGACCCGGGGGTTAATTAATGGAGCGCAATTATCGAACTGAGCTATTGGGAAAGCTGAAGGAACAAATGGGAATTTTCCTTCTGGAATTTGGGATTTCCCCCCCCAAAAAAATGGGAATTCTGCCCAAAACGTTTTTTGGGATTCGGTGGAAAATCCGGGAATTCTGCCCGAAATGATTTTTAGGGATTTGCTGGAAAATCCGGGAATTCTGCCCAAAATTGTTTTTGGGATTTGCTGGAAAATCCGGGAATTCTGCCCAAAATTATTTTTGGGATTTGCTGGGAAATCCGGGAATTCTGCCCGAAATGATTTTTGGGATTCGGTGGAAAATCCAGGAATTCTGCCCAAAATGATTTTTGGGATTCGGTGGAAAATCTGGGAATTCTGCCCGAAATTATTTTTGGGATTTGCTGGGAAATCCGGGAATTCTGCCCGAAATTATTTTTGGGATTTGCTGGGAAATCCGGGAATTCTGCCCGAAATGATTTTTGGGATTTGCTGGGAAATCTGGGAATTCTGCCCGAAATGATTTTTAGGGATTTGCTGGAAAATCTGGGAATTCTGCCCGAAATGATTTTTAGGGATTTGCTGGGAAATCCGGGAATTCTGCCCAAAATTATTTTTGGGATTTGCTGGAAAATCCGGGAATTCTGCCTGAAATGGTTTTTGGGGATTTGCTGGAAAATCCAGGAATTCTGCCCGAAATGATTTTGGGGATTTGCTGGGAAATCCGGGAATTCTGCCTGAAATGATTTTTGGGATTTGCTGGGAAATCCGGGAATTCTGCCTGAAATTATTTTTGGGATTTGCTGGGAAATCCGGGAATTCTGCCTGAAATTATTTTTGGGATTTGCTGGGAAATCCGGGAATTCTGCCCAAAATGATTTTTGGGATTCGGTGGAAAATCTGGGAATTCTGCCCGAAATTATTTTTGGGATTTGCTGGGAAATCCGGGAATTCTGCCCGAAATTATTTTTGGGATTTGCTGGGAAATCCGGGAATTCTGCCCGAAATGATTTTTGGGATTTGCTGGGAAATCTGGGAATTCTGCCCGAAATGATTTTTAGGGATTTGCTGGAAAATCTGGGAATTCTGCCCGAAATGATTTTTAGGGATTTGCTGGGAAATCCGGGAATTCTGCCCAAAATTATTTTTGGGATTTGCTGGAAAATCCGGGAATTCTGCCTGAAATGGTTTTTGGGGATTTGCTGGAAAATCCAGGAATTCTGCCCGAAATGATTTTGGGGATTTGCTGGGAAATCCGGGAATTCTGCCTGAAATGATTTTTGGGATTTGCTGGGAAATCCGGGAATTCTGCCTGAAATTATTTTTGGGATTTGCTGGAAAACCCGGGAATTCTGCCCAAAATTATTTTTGGGATTTGCTGGGAAATCCGGGAATTCTGCCTGAAATTATTTTTGGGATTTGCTGGGAAATCCGGGAATTCTGCCCAAAATGATTTTTGGGGATTCGGGGTTGGAATTTCCCGGGAAATCGCCTAATCCCGGTTTTTTTTTTTTCCCCTGGGCTGGGATTAAGGGGATTTGGTTTAGCTGGGCCAGAGTCTCCCTCTTCAGAGCGCCGCGGGAAGTGCAGCCGGCCCCGAAAATTCCCGAAAAAAAAAAACCCAAACCAAACCCTTAATTGCAATTAATTCGTTCCGATTAACGGGCTTTCCCCGTCGTTCGTTCCTTGGGAACCAAGATTTGAGCCAGGATTAGGAGCAGGATTGGGATTGGAACCAGGATTTGAGCCAGGACTAGGAGCAGGATTGGGATTGGAGCCAGGATTTGAGCCAGGATTAGGGACAGGACTGGGATTGGAACCAGGATTAGAGCCAGGACTAGGAGCAGGATTGGGATTGGAACCAGGATTTGAGCCAGGATTAGGGGCAGGACTGGGATTGGAACCAGGATTTGAGCCAGGACTAGGAGCAGGCCTGGGATTGGAACCAGGATTTGAGCCAGGATTAGGGACAGGACTGGGATTCAAACTGGGATTGGGAATGGGAGCAGGACTGGGATTTAAACCAGGATTAGGAGCGAAAACAGGAATAGAACCAGGATTAGGGGCAGAACCAGGATTTGAACCAGGATTGGGAACTGGGAACTGGGATTCAAACCGGGATTAGGATTAGGACTGGGATTTGAACCGGGATTGGGAACAGAACTGGGATTTAAACCAGGATTAGGGGCAGGACTGGGATTCAAACTGGGATTGGGAACCGGAGCCGGACTGGGATTTAAACCAGGATTAGAAGCAAAACCAGGATTTGAACCAGGATTAGGATTAGGACTGGGATTCGAACCGGGACTGGGAACAGGACTGGGATTCAAACTGGGATTTGAGCCCGGATTAGGAGCAAAAACAGGAATAGAACCAGGATTGGGAGCAGGACCAGGATTAGAACCAGGGCTAGGACTGGGATTCAAACCAGGATTGGGATTTGAACCGGGATCAGGAACAGGACTGGGATTTGAGCCAGGATTGGGAGCAGGACTAGGACTAGAGACAGGACTAGGACTAGGACTGGGATTCAAACCAGGGTTGGAAGTTGGGAACTGGGATTTGAACCGGGATTAGGAGCAGGACTGGGATTTGAACCAGGATTAGAACCAGGATTAGGAGTAGGATTGGGATTGGCCAAACCTTGGGATCAGAGATCCTGGAATGATTTGGGATGGGATCACAGATCCTGGGATGGTTTGAGGTGGGATCACAGACTCCTGGGATGGGAGCAGAGATCCTGGAATGGGATCAGGAATTCCTGAGATGGGATCAGAGATCCTGGAATGGGATCAGGAATTCTTGGGATGGTTTGGGGTTGGGATCACAGATCCTGGAATGATTTGGGATGGGATCAGAGATCCTGGGATGGTTTGGGATGGGAATTGCAGATCCTGGGATGGGATCAGAGATCCCTTGGGATGGGATCAGAGATCCTGGGATGGGATCAGGAATTCCTGGGATGGTTTGGGGTTGGAATCAGAGATCCTGGAATGGTTTGGGATGGGATCAGGAATTCCTGGAATGGGATCAGAGATCCTGGAATGGGATCAGGAACTCCTGGGATGGTTTGGGATGGGATCAGAGATCCTGGGATGATTTGGGGTGGGATCAGAGATCCTGGGATGGTTTGGGGTTGGAATCACAGATCCTGGGATGGTTTGGGGTGGGATCAGAGATCCCGGGATGGGATCAGGAATTCCTGGGATGGGATCAGAGATCCTGGGATGGGATCAGGAATTCCTGGGATGGTTTGGGGTTGGAATCACAGATCCTGGAACGGTTTGGGGTGGGATCAGAGATCCCGGAATGGGATCAGGAATTCCTGGAATGGTTTGGGATGGGATCAGGAATTCCTGGAATGGGATCAGAGATCCTGGAATGGTTTGAGATGGGATGAGGAATTCCTGGAATGGATTTGGGTGGGATCAGAGATCCTGGGATGGGATCAGGAATTCCGGGGATGGTTTGGGGTGGGATCAGAGATCCTGGGATGATTTGGGGTGGGATCAGAGATCCTGGGATGGTTTGGGGTTGGAATCACAGATCCTGGAACTGTTTGGGGTGGGATCGCAGATCCTGGAATGGTTTGGGATGGGATCACGGACTCCTGGGATGGGATCAGAGATCCTGGAATGGTTTGGGGTTGGAATCACAAATCCTGGAATTGTTTGGGGTGGGATCAGAGATCCTGGGATGGTTTGGGGTGAATTTGGAGATCCTGGGATGGGATCAGGAATTCCTGGGATGGGATCAGAGATCTTGGGATGGGATTGGGATGGTTTGGGGTTGGGATCACAGATCCTGGAACTGTTTGGGGTGGGATCAGAGATCCTGGGATGGTTTGGGGTTGGATCAGAGATCCCGGGATGGGATCAGGAATTCCTGGGATGGTTTGGGATGGGATCAGAGATGCTGGGATGGTCTGGGATGGGATCACGGACTCCTGGAATGGGATCAGAGATCCCGGGATGGGATCAGAGATCCTGGAATGGTTTGGGGTGGGATCAGAGATCCTGGGATGGGATCAGGAATTCCTGGAATGGGATCAGAGACCTTGGGATGGGATCAGAGATTTTGGGATGGGATCAGAGATCCCTTGGGATGGGATCGGGAACTCCTGGAATGGTTTGGGATGGGATGAGAGATCCTGGGATGGAATCAGAGATCCTGGGATGGTTTGGGGTTGGAATCACAGATCCTGGAACTGTTTGGGGTGGGATCAGAGATCCTGGAATGGTTTGGGATGGGATCACGGACTCCTGGGATGGGATCGGAGATCTTGGGATGGTTTGGGGTTGGAATCACAGATCCTGGGATGATTTGGGGTGGGATCAGAGATCCTGGAACTGGATCAGGAATTCCTGGGATGGGATCAGGAATTCCTGGGATGGTTTGGGATGGGATCAGGAATTCCTTGAATGGGATCAGAGATCCTGGGATGATTTGGGATGGGATCACGGACTCCTGGAATGGGATCGGAGATCTTGGGATGGGATCAGGAATTCCTGGGATGGGATCAGAGATCCTGGAATGGTTTAGGATGGGATCAGAGACCCCTTGGGATGGGATCAGAGATGCTGGGATGGGATCAGGAATTCCTGGAATGGGATCAGAGATCCTGAGATGGGAATCACAGATCCTGGGATGATTTGGGGTGGGAATTACAGATCCTGGGATGGGATCAGAGATCCTGGAATGGGAATCAAAGATCCTGGGATGGTTTGGGGTGGGATCAGAGATCCTGGAATGGTTTGGGGTTGGGATCAGAGACCTTGGGATGGGATCAGGAATTCCTGGGATGGTTTGGGGTTGGAATCAGAGATCCTGGAATGGTTTGGGATGGGATCAGAGATCCTGGGGTGGGATCAGGAATTCCTGGGATGGGATCAGAGATCCTGGAATGGGAATCAGAGATCCTGGGATGGTTTGGGGTGGGATCAGAGATCCCTTGGGATGGGATCAGAGATCCTGGAACTGTTTGGGGTGGGATCAGAGATCCTGGAATGGTTTGGGATGGGATCAGGAATTCCTGGGATGGGATCAGAGATCCTGGGATGGTTTGGGGTTGGAATCACAGATCCTGGAAGGGTTTGGGGTGAATTTGGAGATCCTGGGATGGGATCAGGAATTCCTGGAATGGGATCAGAGATTTGAGATGGTTTGGGATGGGATCAGAGATCCTGGGATGGGATCAGGAATTCCTGGGATGGTTTGGGGTTGGAATCACAGATCCTGGAATGGTTTGGGATGGGATCACGGACTCCTGGGATGGGATCAGAGATCTTGAGATGGTTTGGGATGGGATCAGGAATTCCTGGGATGGTTTGGGGTTGGAATCAGAGATCCTGGAATGGGATGAGAGATCCTGGAATGGGATGAGAGATTCTGGAATGGTTTGGGATGGGATCACGGACTCCTGGAATGGGATTGGAGATCCTGGGATGGGATCAGAGATCCTGGGATGGTTTGGGATGGGATCAGGAATTCCTGGGATGGGATCACAGATCTTGCGATGGTTTGGGATGGGATCAGAGATCCTGGGATGGTTTGGGGTTGGAATCAAAGGGCAGGCCAAAGGCCAAAGGCCAAAGGTCAGCGGGAATTCCCTGCCCATTCCCGCCTTCCCAAGGAATCTTTGGGATCAACAGGTTCCCCCCCCCTTGGCTCCGATCGATCCCCCCCCAATCCCCGGCTCCGTTTCCCCCCCCCGGGGCGTTGGGGGAGCGGCGGCAGAAGGGCTCCTTTGCATTTTTAATTTAGTAACTAACATGTGCATACATTTGCATATTAATGAGTTGCAGGCTCAATCACGCATACCTAATCGCCTCGCCGAGCAGGCGGGCGGGCGCCGCCTTCGTCAAAAAAAAAAAAAAAAAAAAAATTAAAAATAAAAATTCCCTTTCCTGGGATGGACGGGCGGGGGCGGGGGAGGGGGAGAGAATTCCCGGGAAAAGCGGAATTCCGGGAAAAATTCCCGAATTTTGGGGTTTTTTGGGGTTTTTTTGGGGTTTTTTGGGGGTTTTTTTTTTGGATTTGTGCCTCTCCCAATCCCGGTCTTTCCCCCCCCCCCGCCCCCGCCCGTCGGTGCTCATTAACGCAGCTGCTAATTAGGCAGCATATGTTGGGTTAACCCCTGGGCTGCCGGGCTGGCGGCGGGCGGGCGGAGGGAGAGGGGGAAGGGGGTTGGGAATGGTGGGAATGGTGGGAATGTTGGGAATATTGGGAATATTGGGAATATTGGGGATGGGATTGAGGGGAATGAAGGGATTTGGAATATTGGGAATGAAGGGGTTGGGAATGATGGGATTGAAAATGATGGGATTGGGAATGATGGGATTGGGAACAAAAGGATTTGGGAGATTGGGAATGAAAGGATTGGGAACGAAGGGAATGAAGGGGTTGGTTCCCAATCCCATAATTCCCAATCTCTTCACCCCCGATCCCTTTATTCCCCATCCCATCCCAATCCCTTTATCCCCAATCCCATCATTCCCAATCCCAATCCCTTCATTCCCAACCCCTTCATTCATTGGGAATGATGGGATTGGGGATGAAGGGGTTGGGATTGAGGGGTATTGGGGATAAAGGGGTTGGGAATAAAGGGATGGGGATGGGATTGGGATGGGGGCTAAAGGGATTGGGATTGCGGGGAATGGAGGGATTCATTGGGAATGATGGGATTGGGAATAAAGGGATTGGGGATAAAGGGATTGGGGATAGAGGGATTGGGAATGATGGGATTGGGAACCAACCCCTTCATTCCCCTCAATCCCAATCCCATCCCAATCCCATCATTCCCAACCCCTTCATTCCCAACATTCCCAATCCCTTTATCCCCAACCCCTTCATCCCCAATCCCATCATTCCCAATGAATGAAGGGATTGGGGATAAAGGGATTGGGATTGAGGGGAATGAAGGGACTGGGATTGGGAATAAAAGGGTTGGGAATGAAGGGATTGGGGATAAAGGGCTTGGGATTGGGAATGAAGGGGTTGGTTCCCAATCCCATAATTCCCAATCCCTTTATTCCCAATCCCTTCATTCCCAATATCCCAAATCCCTTTGTTCCCAGTCCCATCATTCCCAATCCCTTCATTCCCAGTCCCTTCATTCCCAATCCCATCCCAATCCCATCGTTCCCAATGAATGAAGGGATTGGGAATGATGGGATTGAGGGGAATGAAGGGGTTGGGGATAAAGGGATTGGGATTGGGATTGGGATTGGGATTGAGGGGAAGAAAGGGATTGGTTAAAAAGGGATTGGGGTTGGGATTGGGATTGGGAATGAAGGGATTTGGGATATTGGGAATGAAGGGGTTGGGATGGGATTGGGAATAGAGGGATTGGGATTGAGGGGAATGAAGGGATTGGGGCTAAAGGGCTTGGGATTGGGAATGAAGGGGTTGGTTCCCAATCCCATCATCCCCAATCCCATCCCAATCCCATCATTCCCAATGAATGAAGGGGTTGGGGATGAAGGGATTGGGATTGAGGGGAATGAAGGGATTGGGATTGGGATTGGGAATTATGGGATTGGGAATGAAGGGATCGGAATTCCAGGGGGGTTTGGTGAGATTTGGGAATTCCAGGTGGATTTTGGAGGGAATTGGAATTCCAGGGATTTGGGGGGAATTGGAGGAGAAAGAGATCGGAATTCCAGGGGGAATTTTGGGGAGATTTGGGAATTCCAGGGATTTTGGGGAATTGGGAATTCCAGGGGATTTTGGGGGAATTGGGATTCCAGGGGGATTTTGGGAAATTGGAATTCCAGGGGATTTTGGGGAGATTTGGGAATTCCAGGGGATTTTGGGGAATTGGGATTCCAGGGGGATTTTGGGGGAATTGAGATTCCAGGGGGATTTTGGGGAGATTTGGGAATTCCAGGGGATTTTGGGGAGATTTGGGAATTCCAGGGGGATTTTGGGGAGATTTGGGAATTCCAGGGGATTTTGGGGGAATTGGGAATTCCAGGGGGATTTTGGGGGAATTGGGAATTCCAGGGGGATTTTGGGGGAATTGGGAATTCCAGGGGATTTTGGGGGAATTGGGATTCCAGGGGATTTTGGGAAATTGGAATTCCAGGGATTTTGGGGAGATTTGGGAATTCCAGGGGATTTGGGGAATTGGGATTCCAGGGGATTTTGGGGAGATTTGGGAATTCCAGGGGATTTGGGGAATTGGGAATTCCAGGGGATTTTGGGGAGATTTGGGAATTCCAGGGGGATTTTGGGAAATTGGAATTCCAGGGGAATTTTGGGGGAATTGGGAATTCCAGGGGATTTTGGGGGAATTGGGAATTCCAGGGGATTTTGGGGGAATTGGGAATTCCAGGGGATTTTTTGGGGGATTTTTTGGGAAAAAAAGCCGTTCCCAAAGATGGGGAAAATCCCAAGATTTCTCCGGGAATTCCGGGATTTTGATGGAAATTATTTTTTTTTTTTAATCATTTTTAGGGGGGAATTTCCGGGTGGGGTTTGAGGGACAATTTTAGGGTTAAAAAATCTCGATTTTGGGGGATTTTATTTCAATTTTTAGGGTTAAAAATCTCAATTTTTGGGGTGTTTTAGGGCAGTTTTATTTCAATTTTTAGGGTTAAAAAATCTCAATTTTTGGGTTTTTTTGGGGATTTTATTTCAATTTTAGGATTAAAAAAATCTCAATTTTTGGGGAATTTTATTTCAATTTTTAGGGTAAAAATCTCAATTTTTGGGCTGTTTTAGGGGGATTTTATTTCAATTTTAGGGTTAAAAAATCTCGATTTTGGGGGATTTTATTTCAATTTTTAGGGTAAAAATCTCAATTTTTGGGCATTTTTGGGGGGATTTTATTTCAATTTTTAGGGTAAAAATCTTAATTTTTGGGTGTTTTAGGGCAGTTTTGTTTCAATTTTTAGGGTTTAAAAAATCTCAATTTTGGGGGCGTTTTTGGGGAATTTTATTTCAATTTTTAGGGTTAAAAATCTCAATTTTTGGGCTGTTTTAGGGCAGTTTTATTTCAATTTTTAGGGTTTAAAAAATCTCAATTTTGGGGGCTTTTTGGGGGGATTTTATTTCAATTTTAGGGTTAAAAATCTCAATTTTTGGGGGGATTTTATTTCAATTTTTAGGGTAAAAATCTTAATTTTGGGGCATTTTTGGGGGGGAATTTTATTTCAATTTTAGGGTTAAAAATCTCAAATTTGGGGAATTTTATTTCAATTTTTAGCATAAAAATCTTCATTTTGGGGGAATTTTATTTCAGTTTTTAGGGTTAAAAAATCTCAATTTTTGGGTTTTTTTGGGGATTTTATTTCAATTTTTTGGGGTTAAAAAAACCTCAATTTTGGGGGGTTTTTTGGGGGATTTTATTTCAATTTTAGGGTTTAAAAAAACCTGAATTTTTGGGGAATTTTATTTCAATTTTTAGGGTAAAAATATCAATTTTGGGGGTATTTTGGAGGGATTTTATTTCAGTTTTTTGGGGTTAAAAATCTCTGTTTTTTGGGCTATTTTATTGGGATTTTCAGGGTTAAAAATCTCTATTTTTGGGATTAATTTGGGGCATTTTGGGGGCTATTTTAGGGCAGTTTTATTTACATTTCCAGGGTTAAAAATCTCTATTTTTGGGGCTATTTTGGGCAGTTTTGGGGCTGTTTTGGGGCAGTTTTATCTCAGTCCATAGGGTTAAAATCTCTATATTTAGGGCTATTTTATTGGAATTTTTAGGGTTAAAAATCGCTATTTTTGGGACAGTTTCATTTACATTTCCAGGGTTAAAAATCTCTATTTTTGGGGCTATTTTAAGGCAGTTTTGGGGCTATTTTGGGCTGTTTTAAGGCAGTTTTGGGGTTGTTTTGGGGCCATTCCGTGCACATTCCCAGGGTTAAAAAATCTCTATTTTTGGGCTATTTCAGGGCAGTTTTGGGGCAGTTTCCTTTACATTCCCAGGGTTAAAAAATCTCTATTTTTGGGGCTGTTTTGGGGCATTTTGGGGGCTATTTTAGGGCGGTTTTCTGTACATTCCCAGGGTTAAAAATCTCTATTTTGGGGGCTATTTTATTGGGATTTTTAGGGTTCAAATCTCTATTTTTGGGGCTGGTTTTGGGCAGTTTTAGGGCAGTTTTGGGGGCTGTTTTTAGGCTGGTTTTGGGGCTATTTCAGGACAATTTTCTGCACATTCCCAGGGTTAAAAAATCTCTATTTTTGGGGCTATTTTATTGGGATTTTTAGGGTTAAAATCTCTATTTTAGGGCAGTTTTTGGGCAGGTTTTGGGGCTATTTTAGGGCGGTTTCATGCACATTCCCAGGGTTAAAAATCTCTATTTTGGGGGCTATTTTATTGGGATTTTTAGGGTTAAAATCTCTATTTTTGGGGCTGTTTCAGGGTGGTTTTCTGCACATTCCCAGGGTTCAAATCTCTATTTTTGGGGCAGTTTTGGGGCAGTTTTTGGGATTATTTTAGGGCAGTTTCATACACATTCCCAGGGTTAAAAATCTCTATTTTTGGGCTATTTTAGGGCAGTTTTAGGGCAGTTTTGGGGGCTGTTTTTAGGCGGTTTTGGGGCTGTTTCAGAGCAGTTTTCTGTACATTCCCAGGGTTAAAAATCTCTATTTTTGGGGCAGTTTTGGGGCTATTTTGGGGCAGTTTCATTTACATTCCCAGGGTTAAAAATCTCTATTTTTGAGGCTATTTTGGGCTATTTTAGGGCAGTTTTGGGGGATGTTTTGGGGCGGTTTCATTTACGTTTCCAGGGTTAAAAATCTCCATTTTTTGGACTATTTTATTGGGATTTTTAGGGTTAAAAATCTCTATTTTTGGGGCTGTTTCAGGGCAGTTTTGGGGCAGTTTCATGCACATTCCCAGGGTTAAAAATCTCTATTTTTGGGGCTGTTTTGGGGCATTTTGGGGCATTTTTGGGCCATTTCATTTACATTCCCAGGGTTAAAAATCTCTGTTTTTGGGGCAGTTTTATTGGGATTTTTAGGGTTAAAAATCTCTATTTTTGGGACTATTTTGGGGCATTTTTGGGGCCATTTCAGGGCAGTTTTCTGCACATTCCCAGGGTTAAAAATCACTATTTTGGGGCTATTTTAGGGCAATTTTCTGCACATTCCCAGGGTTAAAATCTCTATTTTTGAGGCTGTTTTGGGGCTATTTTGGGGCAGTTTTGGGGCTATTTTAGGGCCATTTCATTTACTTTTCCAGGGTTAAAAATCTCTATTTTTGGGGCTGTTTTATTGGGATTTTTAGGGTTAAAAATCTCTATTTTTGGATTAATTTGGGGCATTTTTGGGGCAGTTTCAGGGCAGTTTTATTTACATTCCCAGGGGTAAAAATCTCTATTTTTGGGCTATTTTGGGGCTGGTTTAGGGTTATTTTGGAGCAGTTTTCTCTCAGTCCATAGGGTTAAAAATCTCTATTTTTGGGGCAGTTTTGGGGCAGTTTTAGGGATTATTTTAGAGCAGTTTCATACACATTCCCAGGGTTCAAAATCTCTATTTTTGAGGTTATTTGGGGCTATTTTGGGGCAGTTTTGGGGCAGCGCGGGGCGGCGGCGGCCGCGCACAAAGGGCGGGAGCGCTGCCAGCGCCGGGGCGGGGCCGGGCCGGGCACGGCTCCTGCTCCTGTTCCCGGCTCCTTTCGGCTTTTCCCTGCTCCTTTTCCTTTTCCTTTTCCTTTTCCTTTTCCTTCTTCTTTTCCTTTTCCTTCTCCTTTTCCTTCTCTCTTTTCCCTGCTCCTTTTCCTTCTCCTTTCTCCTTCTCCTGCTCCCTGCTCCTTTCTCCTTTTCCCTCTTCTTTTCCTTCTCCTGCTCCTTCTGCTGATCCTGTTCCTGCTCCTTTCTCCTTTTCCTGCTCCCTTTTCCTTTTCCCTGCTCCTTTTCCTTCTCCTGCAACTTCTCCTGATCCTGTTCCCTTCTCCTTCTCCTTCTTCTTTTCCTTCTCCCTTCTCCTTCTCCTGCAGCTTCTCCTGATCCTGTTCCTGCTCCTTTCTTCTGCTCCTTCTCCTTCTCCTGTTCCTTCTCCTGTTCCTTCTCCCTTTTCCCTGCTCCTTTTCCTTTTCTTTCTCCTTTCTCCTCCTCCTGCTCCCTTTTCCTTTTTCCTTCTTCTCCCTTTTCCTTCTCTCTTTTCCTTCCCCTGCTCCTTTCTGCTTCTCCTTTCTCCTTTTCCTTCTCCCTTTTCCTTCTCCTGTTCCTTCTCCTGATCCTGTTCCTTTTCCTTTTTCCTTCCCCTTCTCCCTTTTCCTGCTCCTTTTTCCATTTCCTTCTTCCTGTTCCCTGCTCCTTTTCCTTTTTCCTTTTCTTTTTCCTGCTCCTTTCTCCTGCTCCTGCTCCTGTTCCTGCTCCTTTTCCTTTTCTTTTTCCTTCTCCCTGCTCCTTTCTCCTTTTCCCTGCTCCTTCTCCTACTCCCTTCTCCTTTTTCCTTCTCCTTCTCCCTTTTCCCTGCTCCTTTCTCCTGATCCTGTTCCTGCTCCTTTCTCCTTTTCCTTCTCCTTCTCCGTTTTCCTGCTCCATTTCCTTTTCTTTTTCCTTTTCCCTGCTCCTTTCTCCTCCTTCTCCTTCTTCCTTTTCCTTTTTCCTTCTCCTTTTCCTTTTCCCTGCTCCCTCCTCCTTTTTCCTTCTCCTGCTCCTTTCTGCTTCTCCTTTCTCCTTTTCCTTCTCCCTTTTCCTTTTCCTTTTCCCTGCTCCTTTCTCCTGCTCCTTCTCCTGCTCCTTCTCCTGCTCCTGTTCCTGCTCCTTTCTCCTTTTCCCTGCTCCCTTTTCCTTCTCCCTTTTCCTTCTCCTGCTCCTTTTTCCTGCTCCTTTCTGCTTCTCCTTTTTCCTTTTCCTTTTCCCTGCTCCTTTCTCCTGCTCCTTCTCCCTTTTCCCCACTCCCTTCTCCTTTTCCCTCCTCCTGCTCTTTTCCCTTCTCCCTTTCCCTGCTCCTTGCTCCTTTTCCTGCCCCCTGCTCCCTTTTCCTGCACTTGCCCCCTTTTCCCTGCTACCTTTTCCTTCTCCCTTCTCCTGCTCCTTCTCCCCTTCCCCTTCCCCCTTCTCCCCTTCTCCCTGCTTTCCTTCTCCCTTTCCCTTCTCCCTTTTCCTTTTTCTTCTCCTTTTCCCTTCTCCCTTTTTCCTTTTTCCTTCTCCCTTTTTTCCTTCTCTACTTTCCTTCTCCTTCTCCTCGTCCTTTTCCTTTTTCCTTCTCCTTCTCCTTTTTCCTTTTCCTTCTCCCTTTTCCCTTTTCATTTTCCTTTTCCCTTTGCTCTTTTTCCTTTTCCTTTTCCTTTTCCCTTTTCATTTCCCCTTCTCCTTTTCCTTCTCCTTTTCATTCTCCCTTTTTTCCTTCTCCTTTTTCCTTTTCATTTTCCCTTTTCCTTCTCTTTTTCCCCTTTTCTCCATTTCCTTCT
The DNA here is from genome assembly GCA_027886175.1 of Phylloscopus collybita. Taxonomy (NCBI): domain Eukaryota; kingdom Metazoa; phylum Chordata; class Aves; order Passeriformes; family Phylloscopidae; genus Phylloscopus; species Phylloscopus collybita. Next base: position 38,758 of record JAJNNQ010000395.1, read on the forward strand.
CCTTTTTCCTTTTCTCTTTTTCCTTTTCCCTTTTCCTTTTCCTTCTCCCTTCTCCTTTTCCCTTTTTCCTTCTCCTTTTCCTTTTCCTTTTCTTTTTCCTTCTCCTTTCCCTTCTCCCTTTTTTCCTTCTCCTTTTTCCCTTTTCCTTCTCCTTTTTCCTTTTCCTTTTCCTTTTTCCTTTTCCTTTTCCTTTTTCCTTTTCCTTCTCCTTTTCTCCTTTTTTTTCCCCCTTCTCTCTTCTCTCTTCTCCCTTTGCCAGACCCAGGAAAACAGGGACACCGAGCAGGAAAAAAACCCCCCAAAAAACCCCAAAAACCCCCAAAAAAACCACCAAAAAAAACCCCACAAAAAAACCAAAAAAAAACCCCCAAAACCCAAAACAAAAACAAATACAAAAAAAAAACCCAAAAAAACCCCAAAACAACAACAACAACAAAAAAAAAAAAAAAAAAAAAAAAAAACCAAAAAAAAAAAAAAAAAAAAACACAAAACCCAAAAAAACCAAAAAACCCACAAAACCAAAAGGAAAAATAAAAGAGAGGGAATTGTCCAAAAAAAAAAAAAAAAAAAAGGGGGAAAAAAAGAAGGAGAAAAGCGAAACAAAGAAGGAAAAAATGGGGGGAAAAAAAGGGACGAAAAGGGAAAAAGAAACAGGGGGAAGAGAGAAAGGCGAGGACAAAAAATAAAAAAAAAATAGGGAAACGGCGAAAGGAGGGAGAAAAGAAAAGCGGGGGAAAAAGAGGAGAAAAAGAGGGAAAAGAGGCGAAAAAGAAGGAAAAAAATCGGGAGGAGAAAAAAAGCGAAAAAGAGGAAAAAAGCAAAAACGGGACCGAGCCCCGCGCAGAACGAACCGGAGGCGGCCCAAGAGCCGCAGGAAGGGGCGGGGAAGCTCCGCCGGCTCCAATTCCCCTTCTCCCGCTTCCCATTCCCGGTTTTTTTTTCCTTTTTTCCCGTTTTTTTCCCGTTTTTTCCCGGTTTTTTTCGCCGTTCCCGCGTTCGGTTCCGTGAGGCGGCGGGGGGGGGGCGGTAAAAGGGGCGGAGCCCGAACCCGGCCGAGCTTTGCCGAGCGCCGCCGAGTTTTACCGAGGCCGAGGCCGCCCGAGCGCCGCCGAGCGCCTCCGAGCTTTGCCGAGGCCGAACCCGCCCGAGCTTTACCGAGCGCCGCCCGAGCCCGAGCTCGCCCGAGCGCCTCCGAGCTTTGCCGAGCCCGAGCCCAGCCGAGCTTTGCCGAACGCTTCCGAGCGCTGCCGATGTTCCGCCCGTACCCCGCGGGCGTCTATTGCTGCCAAGGGGTAAGAGCCGCAATTCCCGGGATAATTTGAATTTTTTATTTTAATTTTTCCTATTCGTTTCTCACTTTTTCCGTAAAAAAAGGCGAGAGGAAAATAAGATTTAAAAAATATAAAAAACCCGCTTTTTGGGGGGCTTTTTTAAGGCTTTTTAAGCTTTTTTTAAGCTTTTTTTAAGGTTTTTTTAAAGTTTTTTGGGGGGGTAAAAGAGACCAAAAAAAAAAAAAAAAAAAGGGAAAAAATTCCAAATATTTTCCATCCAAAAAATGTCAGCGGCGAGTTTGGGAAGAGGGAGAGGAAAAAAAGCTGGGATTGATTATTCCCGGGGTTTTTTTGGGATTTTTGGAGTGCGGGGCTGTTTTGGTGGTGAAAAAAAAATGAAATTAATTAAAATTCCAGAGGGGAAAAAATCCCTAAAAAATCCTAAAAAATATCCCTAAAAAATTCCACTCGGGTTGAGTATTTTTTGGGGATTTTTGGGGGTTTTTTGGGATTTTTTGGGGGTTTTTTTGGGATTTTTTTGGGGATTTTTTTGGGATTTTTTGGGATTTTTTAGGGGTTTTTTTAGGGTTCAAAATTCGTTTTTCTCGAGGTGGAGCTGCCCCCCGCCCAAAAAATAAAAAGTTCTGGTGGAGTTGGAGCAGCAACTTCTTGGGATTTGCATCGGAATTTATTTGGGTTTTTTTCGGGATTTAAATTCAGTTTTTTATATATTTTTAATGGAATTAAATTCAATTTTTATATATTTTTAAATGGATTTAAATTCAATTTTTTATACTTTTTAAAATGGATTTAAATTCCATCTTAAATATATTTTTAATGGAATTAAATTCAATTTTTTATATATTTTTAATGGAATTAAATCCAATTTTTTATTCTTTTTAATGGATTTGAATTCCATTTTTTTAATATTTTTAAATGGATTTAAATTCAGTGTTTTAATATTTTTTAAAATGGATTTAAATCCAATTTTATTTTTACTTTCTGGATTGAAATGGGATTTTTTTTAATTATATTTTCTTTCTGCATTTAAATGGGATTTTAGTTTTATTCCACGGATTTAAATTTCTTTTTCTTTTTTTTTTTTTTATGGCATTTAAATTGGAATTAATTTTTTTTTCCTTTTGGATTTAAATCGTTTTATTTCTTTTTGGATTTCAATTGAATTTATTCTTCCTTTAAATCAGAATTAATTCTTTTCTTTTTCCCGTTTAAATCAGATTTCTTTATTATTATTATTTCTGGATTTAAATCAGATTTTTTTTTTCATTTAAATCAGATTTTTTTAATTACCCTTTTTGCATTTAAATCGGATTTTTAAATTAGTCTTTCTGCATTTAAATTAATTTTTAAAATTATTTCTGCATTTAAATCAGATTTTTTTTATTTAAATCACATTTTATATTTCATTTAAATCAGAATTTATTTTTAATTTAAAGCAGAATTTTTGTTTTAATTTAAATCCGATTTTCTTTTTAATTTAAATTGCCTTTTTTTAAAATTTAAATTGAATTTTTTTTTCCTTTTGGCTTTTCCTCAAAATTCCCAAACTTTTGGAATTCTTTCCCCTTTTATTCCTTTTTTTCCTTTTTTTTTCCTTTTTTTCCTCTTTTTTTTCCCATTTTAAATCCATTTTTTCCCATTTTAATCCAGTTTTTTCCCATTTTAATCCAGTTTTTTATCTCCATTTTTATTCCTATTTTTTCCCAATTTTTTCCCATTTTTTCCCAAATTTTTTCCCAAATTTTTCCCAAATTTTTTCCCATTTTTTCCCATTTTTTCCCCATTTTTTCTCTTTTTTTTCCCATTTTTTCGGGGTTTTTTTTTTTCCATTTTTCCCCCCCAAAAAATCCTTGAGGAATTCAAGTTTTGGCCGGAGCTCGATCAATTAATTCCACAAATTAATTAATTAATCAATCAATCAATCCCGGGAATTGCGGCTGGGAATGGCAGAGGTTGGGGCTTGGGGAGGGGAAATCAATCAATCAATCGATCGATCGATCAATCAATCAATCAGCGATCAATAATCAATGATCAGTCGGGGAGTGATTTATTGCTTGATTGCTTGCTTGATTGATTATTGGAGCGAAACGAATCAATTAATTAAGGGAATCGATCAGTAATCAATAGGAAAGATAAATCAATAATTCATTAATTAGTGTTGGAGCAAAAGGAATCAATCAATCAATCAATAGGAAAGATAAATCAATAAATAATCAATTAATCAATATTGGAGATAAATTAATCAAGCAAGCAATCAAGCAATCAATAGGAAAGAGAAATCAATAAATAATCAATTAATCAATATTGGAGTTAACGGAATCAATCAATCAATCAATCAAGAGGAAAGAGAAATCAATAAGTAATCAATTAATATTGGAGCGAAAGGAGTCGATCGATCAATAGGGAAAGATAATCAATAAATAACCAATTAATCAATATTGGAGTGAAAGGAATCAATCGATCAATCAATCAATAGGAAAGAGAAATCAATCAATAATTAATCAATCACTATTGCAGTTAAATGAATCGATCAGTAATCAATAGGAAAGATAAATCAATAATTCATTAATCAGTGTTGGAGCAAAAGTAATCAATCAATCAATCAATCGGAAAGAGAAATCAATAAATAATCAATTAATCAATATTGGAGCGAAACGAATCAATCAAGCAATCGATCAATAGGGAAGATAAATCAATAAATAATTAATCACTATTGGAGCTGAAAGAATCGATCAATAAAGTAATCAATAGGAAAGATAAATCAATTAATCTTTAATCAATGTTGGAGCAAAAGGAATCAATCAATCAATCAATAGGAAAGATAAATCAATAAATAATCAATTAATATTGGAGCGAAAGGAGTCGATCAATCAATAGGAAAAGATAATCAATAATTAATAATTTAATCAATATTGGAGTGAAAGGAATCAATCAATCGATCGATCAATAGGGAAGATAAATCAATAAATAATTAATCACTATTGGAGCTGAAAGAATCAATCAATAAAGTAATCAATAGGAAAGATAAATCAATTAATCTTTAATCAATGTTGGAGCGAAAGGAGTCGATCAATCAATAGGAAAAGATAATCAATAATTAATAATTTAATCAATATTGGAGTGAAAGGAATCAATCAATCGAACAATCAATAGGAAAGATAAATCAATAAATAATTAATCAATATTGGAGCTAAAAGAATCAATCAATAAAGTAATCAATAGGAAAGATAAATCAATTAATCTTTAATCAGTGTTGGAGCAAAAGGAATCAATCAATCAATCAATAGGAAAGAGAAATCAATAAATAATCAATTAATCAATATTGGAGTTAACGGAATCAATCAATCAATCGATCAAGAAGAAAGAGAAATCAATAAGTAATCAATTAATATTGGAGCGAAAGGAGTCGATCAATCAATAGGAAAAGATAATCAATAAATAATTAATTTAATCAATATTGGAGTGAAAGGAATCAATCGATCAATCGATCAATAGGAAAGAGAAATCAATCAATAATTAATCAATCACTATTGGAGTTAAGGGAATCGATCAATAAAGTAATCAATAGGAAAGATAAATCAATAATTCATTAATCAGTGTTGGAGCAAAAGTAATCAATCTATCAATCAATCAATAGGAAAGATAAATCAATCAATAATCAATTAATCAATATTGGAGCGAAAGGAATCAACAGAGCAATCAATCAATAGGAAAGGGAAATCAATAAATAGTTAATTAATCAATACTGGGGTGAAAGGAATCAATTAATCAATTAATCAATCAATCAATCAATAGGAAAGAGAAATCAGTAAATAATCAATGTTGGAGTGAAAGGAATCAGCCAATCAATAGGAAATATTAATCAATAATATTGGAGCTAAAACAATCAATCAATCAATCAATCAATTGGAGAGAGAAATCAATCAATAATCAACAAATCAGTCAATCAATTAAGCAATATTGGATATTGGAAATCAATCAATCCGTTTCAGTGTAGGATGTTGGAGCAAAAGGAATCAATAGATCAATCAATCAATCAATAGATCAATCAATCAATCAATAGATCAATCGATCAATCAGTGTAGGGTATTGGAGCTAAAGGAATCAATCAATAGATCAATCAATCAATCAATCAGTCAATCAGTCATTAAAAACCAATCAATTAATATTGGACATTGGAATGAAATCAATTGATCCATCGATCAATCGATATTGGAACGAAAGGAATCAATCAATCAATCAATCAATCAATCTCAGATATTAAAACTGAATTGATCAGTTATTATTGGACATTGGAATGAAATCGATTGATCGATCAATATTGGACATTGGAAGTCAATCAGTCAATCGGAGATAATTAAAGGGAATCAATCAATTAATATTGGACGTTGGAAGGAATCAATCAATCAATCAGTCAATCAATCTCAATAAAACTCAATCAATCAATCAATTAATCTTGGACATTGAAGTTAATCAATCAATCGCAGGTATTAGAAGTGAATCAATCGATCAATCAATCAATCAATCAATCTCCAATATTGTAAGTCAATCAATCAATCAATCTCAGATATTAGAGCATAATCAATCAATTAATATTGGAGGTTGGAAGAAATCAATCAATCAATCAATCAATCAATCTTAGATATTAGAACTGAATCCATCGATCAATCAATCAATCAATCAGTCTCCAATATTGGAAGTCAATCAATCAATCAATCAATCTCAGATATTAGAGCGTAATCAATCAATTAATATTGGAGGTTGGAAGAAATCAATCAATCAATCAATCAATCTCAGATATTAGAACTGAATCAATCAATTAATACTGGACATTGCAATCAATCAATCAATCAATCAATCAATCTCCGATATTAAAACTCAATCGATCAATTAATCAATCTCGAATGTCGGAAGTCAATCAATCAATCAATCAATTAATCCCTCGGGGGAAATGGCTGTCGTTGATTGGTAATTAATCAATAAAGGCATAGCCTGGCAATTAATGAACGGAGCCGATAATTGATCAATTAATGAATGGCTGAGGGAATTAGGAAGTTAATGAATGCATGAATCAATTAATGGGGAAATTAATATTCCTCCGGCAGTCGATCGATAAATGATCAATCACAAATTAATTAAGTAATTGTGTAATTAATGAATCGATCGATGTTAAGTTAATGGGGATTAATTAATAAAGGCTTGCTTGGAAGCGAATGAATAAATTATTAATTACAGGAATGAGTTTATTAATTGATTATTAATTAATATTAATTAATTACTAATTAATTACTGATTAATTTGTATTAATTAATCTCGATAAATGATCAGTTCCAAATCAATAATTGGCATAACGAATCGATCGATTTCTATTTAATGGGGATTAATTAATCAGTGCTTCTAATAAAAGCTATTAATGAATCAATAATTGTTATGATGTATTAATTAATGAATTTATATTAATTACTATCAATAAATGATCAATCACAAATCAATAATTGTCCGGAAGGAAATAATAAACCGATCAATTTCTATTTAATGTGGATTAATTAATAAGTGCTTGTAAGTAAAAATAATTAAGGAATTTATAATTATACTGTTGAATTTATTAATGAATTCGTATTAATTAATATTGATAAATGATCAATCACAAATCAATAATTGCCTGGAAAGAATTAATAAATTGATCAATTTCTATTTAATGGGGATTAATTAATAAATGCTTCTAATTAAAATTAGTAATGAATTAATATTAACGATGTATTAATGAATGAATTTAGATTAATTAATATCAATAAATGATCAATCGCAATAAGAAACCAATGTCAATTAAAAGGGAATTAATTAATAAAGGCTTGCTTAGAAGTAAATCAAGAAATCAGTACTTACACTAATTATTTCATTAATCAATTAATATTCCTCCAGCGATCGATCAATAAACGATCGATCCCTAATCAATAATTGCCCGGAAAGAAATTAATTAATGAACCCGTGCCTGGAAATGAGAAGGGATTTGTTAATGAGTCATAAGTAGCAATTAAATCGTTAATAATTAATTAATCAATGAATATCCCTCCGGAAATCAAGCAAGGAATGATGTGGAATTAATTAGCATTAATTGATAAATATTGATAATATATTATCAATAATAATTAATTAATAAAAGTTAATTCTCCATATTCATTCTCGGTCTCGTTTATCAATATTAATTAGCGTTACTAATTTTTGCTATTAATTATCGCTAATAAATCGATATTAAATGGAAATATTGGCGCTCTCGGGTTGATTAATGAGGGCTAATTAATAAACGAGGCACGCAATCCAGGGGAAATATTTAATGCCCGTTAATGTCATTAACCGATCGATTAATTAAATGTTAATTAACCCCCTTGAGCTGTTAACGACGTGAGTGTCGCTGACAGCGATGAGAACATTAATTGATTGCACATTACCAATTAACGAGCTATTAATGGCGGGGCGTGGCAATTAATAATTAATCATTAATCAGGAGGCGTTGGAACGTCAATTATTGATCGATCGATAATCAATTAATCGGTCATGAAAATGAATTGGAAATTAAAGAGGAATTGTTTGGGAATTAATTAAGTGTTGGTTGGAAATTAAATAGGAGTTAATTAGGAATTAGTTGAGTATTGATTAGGAATTAAATACTGATTAATTAGGAATTAATTGAGTGTTGGTTGGAAATTAAATAGGAATTAAATATTAATTAATTGAGTGTTCATTCGCAATTAAGTAAGGGATTAATTAGGAATTGAGTATTGATTAGAAATTAAATAGGAATTAAATACTAATTAGTTGAGTGTTCATACTCAATTAAGTAGGAATTAATTAGGAATTAATTGAGTATTCGTTAGAAATTAAATAGGAATTTATTAGGAATGAGTTGAGTATTGATTAGGAATTAAATAGGGATTAATTAGCAATTAATTGAGTGTTAATTCGCAATTAAATAGGAATTTATTAGGAATTAGTTGAGTATTGGTGAGAAATTAAATAGCAATTAATTAGGAATTAATTAAGTGTTGATTAGGAATTAAACAGGAGTTAATTAGGAATTAGTTGAGTATTGATTAGAAATTAGATGGGAATGAAATATTAATTAATTGATTGTTCATTCGCAATTGAGTAGGAATTAATTAGGAATTAATTGAGTATTAATTAGAAATTAAATAGGAATTAATTAAGTGTTGATTAGAAATTAAATAGGAGTTAAATATTAATTAATTGAGTGTTCATTCGCAATTAAATAGGAATTAATTAGGAATTAGTTGAGTATTGATTAGGAATTAAATAGGGATTAATTAGGAATTAATTGAGTACTAATTCGCCATTAAAGAGGAGTTAATTAGGAATTAATTGAGTATTGTTAGAAATTAAATAGGAAATAATTCGGAATTAATTCGAAATTAATTAGGAATTAATTGAGTATTAATTCGCAATGAAATAGCAATTAATTAGGAATTAATAGTGAATTTTAACTGGAAATTAAGTAGGAATTAATTAGGAATCGAGCATTAATTGAGTATTAAACAGCAATTAATTAGGAACTCATTGAGTATTAATTGGCAATTAAAGAGGAACTAAATAGCAATTAGTTGAGTGTTGATTGGAAATCAAAGAGGAATTAATTAGGAAATAATTGGGAATTAATTAGGAACTCATTGAGTATTAATTGGCAATCAAGGAGGAACTAATTAGGAATCCATCGATTCGAAACGAAGCCGGACTCGCCGAGAAAACCATTGGAACCCGATCAGGAGCTGATTAATTAATTTCATTCGCGATTAATCGAGCGCGGGGGCGCGATTCCAACCCGGGAATGATGGGAAAGTCTCGCAGGGGATTGTGGGAGTTTCTCGCTGGGAATTGTGGGAGTTTTGAGCAGGGAATTCTGGGAAATTCTGGCCGAGGATTCTGGGAGTTTCTCGCAGGGGATTCTGGGAAATTCTCACAGGGAACTGTGGGAAATTCTCGCAGGGGATTCTGGGAGTTTCTTGCCAGGAATTCTGGGAGTTTCTCGCAGGGAATTGTGGGAAATTCTGGCCGAGAATGCTGGGAGTTTCTCGCAGGGAATCCTGGGAAATTCTCGCAGGGGATTCTGGGAGTTGCTGCTGGGGATTGTGGGAGTTTCTTGCAGGGAATTCTGGGAATTGGGGCCAGGAATTGTGGGAGTTTCTGGCAGGGGATTCTGGGAATTTCTCGCAGGGAATCCTGGGAAATTCTGGCCGTGAATTCTGGGAGTTTCTCGCAGGGAATTCTGGGAGTTGTCGCTGGGGATTGTGGGAGTTTCTCGCAGGGAATTCTGGGAAATTCTCGCAGGGGATTCTGGGAATTGGGGCCAGGAATTGTGGGAATTTCAGGGAATTCTGGGAAATTCTGGCCACGAATTCTGGAGATTTCTCACAGGGAATTCTGGGAGTTTCTCGCAGGGAATTCTGGGAGTTGTTGCTGGGGATTCTGGGAAATTCTCACAGGGAATTCTGGGAATTGGGGCCGGGAATTGTGGGAAATTCTGGCCGCGAATTCTGGGAATTTCTCGCAGAGGATTCTGGGAAATTCTCGCAGGGGATTCTGGGAAATTCTCGCCGAGAGAGAGAATTCCTGGGAATTGTTGCTGGGGATTGTGGGAGTTTCTGGCAGGAAATTGTGGGAATTTCAGGGAATTCTGGGAGTTTCTCGCAGGGAATTCTGGGAATTGGGGCCAGGAATTGTGGGAGTTACTGGCAGGGAATTCTGGGAAACTCGAGCAGGGAATCCTGGGAAATCCTGGCCGCGAATTCTGGGAGTTTCTCGCAGGGAATTCTGGGAGTTGTTGCTGGGGATTGTGGGAGTTTCTCGCAGGGAATTCTGGGAAATTCTTGCAGGGAATTCTGGGAATGTCTGGCAGGGAATTCTGGGAAATTCTGGCCAGGAATTCTGGGAGTTTCTCGCAGGGAATTGTGGGAAATTCTCGCAGGGAATTCTGGGAAATTTGACTTCGGCCTTCCGGCCGGGAATTCTGGGAATTTCCGGGCGGAAAATTTCGGGAATTGCCGCTTTTGGAACTCTGGGAATTCTTCCCGAGAATTCCGAGGAATTCCGGGTGGAAAAATCGGGGAATTTTGGCCAAAAATTCCGGGAATTCCAGCTGAGAGTTTTGGGAATTCCGAGGGGAATTCCGGGATTTTTTTTTTTCCCGCCGAAAATCTGGGAAATTCTGGCTGGGGATTGCGGGGAATTTGTGGGAATTTCTTTTATTATTTCTTTTTAATTGCATTTCATTTAATTAATTTAATTTAATTTAATTTTAATTTGGTTTAATATCATTTAATTTATTTTTAATTTCATTTCATTTATTTTTATTTTGATTTTCAAACTTAATTTAAATTTAATTTAATTTATTTTTATTTTTATTATTATTTCTATTTTTGTTTTTATTTCTATTTCTATTTAAATTTAAATTTAAATTTATTTTAATTACCACCCGTTCCAATCGCATTAATTAATTTCCCTCCCCCCCCAGGTGTACGCGCCGTCAGCAATTTGTGGGAATTTATTTTATTATTTATTTTTAATTACATTTCGCTTTATTAATTTAATTTAATTTAATTTAATTTTTAAATTTGGTTTAATATCATTTAATTTCTTTTTAGTTTAATTTCATTTCATTTATGTTTATTTTCATTTAACTGAACTTAAATTTAATTTAATTTATTTTTATTTTTATTTTTATTTTTATTTTTATTTTTATTTTTATTTTTATTTTCATTTAAATTTATTTTAATTAACCTTCGTTCCAATCACATTAATTAATTCCCTTTCCCTCCCCCCCCCTTTGCTCAGGTGTACGCGCCGTCGGCAATTTGTGGGAATTTATTTCATTATTTATTTTTAATTACATTTCACTTTATTAATTTAATTTAATTTAATTTGGTTTAATATAATTTAATTTCTTTTTAGATTAATTTCATTTCATTTATGTTTATTTTCATTTAACTTAATTTAAATTTAATTTAATTTATTTTTATTTCTATTTATATTTCTATTTTTATTTCTATTTTTATTTTTATTTTTATTTTGATTTTGATTTTGATTTTTATTTTTATTTCTATTTTTATTTTTATTTTTATTTTTTATTTATTTTAATTACCATCCGTTCCATTAATTACACTAATTAATTTCCCTTCCCCCCCCCCCCCTCAGGTGTACGCGCCGTCGGCAATTTGTGGGAATTTCTTTTATTATTTATTTTTAATTGCATTTCACCTAATTAATTTAATTTAATTTATTTATCTTTTAATTTCTATCCTTTTTTTATTTTTATTTTTATTTTTATTTTTATTTCTATTTTTATTTTTATTTTTATTTTTATTTTTATATTTATTTTTATTTTTATTTCTATTTCTATTTCTATTTTTATTTCTATTTTTATTTTTATTTTTATTTCTATTTTTATTTTTATTTCTATTTTTATTTTTATTTTTATTTTTTATTTATTTTAATTACCATCCGTTCCATTAATTACACTAATTAATTTCCCTCCCCCCCTTTGCTCAGGTGTACTCCATTTCCCTCCGCTCCCCACCCCCAAATAAATCCCGAAAAAACCCCAAATTTCGGGAAGTTTAATATCATTGAATTATTTTTTATTTCATTTACTTTAATTGATTTTTTATTTTCATTTAACTGAATTTAAATTTAATTTAATTTATTTATCTTTTAATTTCTATCCTTTTTTTATTTTGATTTTGATTTTGATTTTGATTTTTTATTTATTTTAATTACCATCCGTTCCATTAATGACACTAATTAATTTCCCTCCCCCGCTCAGGTGTACGCGCCGTCGGCAATTTGTGGGAATTTATTTCATTATTTATTTTTAATTACATTTCACTTAATTAATTTAATTTAATTTATTTATCTTTTAATTTCTATTCTTTTTTTATTTTTATTTTTATTTTGATTTTGATTTTGATTTTGATTTTGATTTCTATTTTTATTTTTTTTTTTATTTTTTATTTTTTTTAATTACCATCCGTTCCATTAATGACACTAATTGATTTCCCCTCAGGTGTACGCGCCGTCGGCGAGCGCGGCCGACTACAACCGCGACTCGCCGGGGTTCCCGGCCTCCAAGGGCGCCGGCGGCTCCTTCCCCTCCTCCTTCTTCATGCAAGGTCAGCGGGAAACGCCGGAACATTCCGGAACATTCCGGAGAAATCCGGGAAAATCGGAGAAAATTTGGGAAAATCCTGGAAAATTACGGAAAATTCCGGAAAATTCTGGACAAATCCGGGAAAATCTGAGAAAATTTGGGGAAATTCTGGAGAAATCCGGGAAAATCCGAGAAAATTTGGCAAAATACGGGAAAATCCTGGAAAATTCCGGGAAAATCTGAGAAAATCCAAGAAAATTTGGGAAAATCCTGGAAAATCCTGGAAAATTCCGGAGAAATCCGTGAAAATCTGAGAAAATTTGGGGAAATTCCGGAGAAATCCGGAAAAAATCTGAGAAAATCCGAGAAAATCCTGGAAAATTTGGGAAAATTCTGGAAAATTCGGGAGATATCTGGGAAAATCTGAGAAAATTTGGGAAAATCCGGGAAAATTCCGGAGAAATCCAGGAAAATCTGAGAAAATTTGAGAAAATTTGGGAAAATCCCGGAAAATTTGGAGGAAATTATGGAGAATTCCGGGAAAATCTGAGAAAATCCAAGAAAATTTGGGAAAATTCCAGAAAATTCCGGAGAAATCCGGGAAAATCAGAGAAAATTTGGGGAAATACGGGAAAATCGCGAAAAATTCCGGAAAATTCTGGACAAATCTGGGAAAATCTGAGAAAATTTGGGGAAAATCCCGGAAAATTTTGGAGAAATCGGGGAAAATCCCAGAAAATTTGGGAAAATTCCCGAGAAATCTGAGAAAAACTGAGAAAATCCCAGAAAATTTGGGAAAATTCCAGAAAATTCGGGAAAATTCTGGAGAAATCCGGGAAAATCTGAGAAAATTTGGGAAAATTCAGGAAAATCCCGGAAAATTTGGGGAAATTCTGGAGAAATTCGGGGAAATCTGAGAAAATTTGGGAAAATTCAGGGAAATCCCGGAAAATTTGGGGAAATTCTGGAGAAATTCGGGGAAATCTGAGGAAATCAGAGAAAATTCGGGAAAATCCTGGAAAATTCTGGAGAAATCCGGGAAAATCAGAGAAAATTTGGGAAAATTCTGGAGAAATCCTGGGAAATTCCGGAGAAATCCGGCAAAATCTGAGAAAATCCCAGAAAATTTGGGAAAATCCTGGAAAATTCCGGAGAAATCCAGGAAAATCTCAGAAAATCTGAGAAAATCTGAGAAAATCTGAGAAAATTTGAGAAAATTCGGGAAAATTTGGGGGAAATTCTGGAGAAATCCGGGAAAATCTGAGAAAATTTGGGAATTTTGGGGGTGAAAATCGGAGAATTTTGGAGGGAAAATTCGGGAATTTTTGGGAGCAGCTTTGAGGTGAAAATTTGGGAGTTTTGGGTGAAAATTTTGGAATTCTGGGGGAAAAATGGAGAAATCCGGGGTGAAAAATTGGGGAATTTCTCCGGGAAAATTTGGGAATTTTGGGGGGAAAATTCGGGAATTTTGGGGCAAAACCTTGGAAAAATTTTGAGGAATTTGGAGGGGAAATTTGGGAGAATTTAGGGGAAAATTGGAGAATTTTGGAGGGAAAATTCGGGAATTTTGGGGAGAAGCTTTGAGGTGAAAATTCGGGGAATTTTGGGGGAAAATTCGAAGATTTTGGGGGTGAACATTTGGGAATTTTGGGGTGAAAATTGGAGAATTTGGGGGGAAAAATTGGGAATTCTGGGGGTAAAAAAATTGGAAATTTCGCTGGGAAAATTTGTGAATTTTGGGGGGAAAAACTGAGATTTTGGGGGAGAAAACCTTGGGAATTTGGGGTAGAAAATCGACAACTTTGGGTGAAATTTTGAACATTTTGGGATGAAAATTTAGGATTTTCTCGGGGAAAATTTGGGGAAAATGTGGGGATTTTGGAGGGAAAAATTGGGAATTCTGGGGGAAAATTTAAGAATTTTGGGGGGAAAAATTTGGCAATTTCGCCGGGAAAATCGGGGAATTTTGGGGTGAACATTTGGGAATTTTGGGGGAGAAATTGGGAAATTCTGGGATGAAAATCGGAGAATTTGGGGGTGAAAAATTGGGAAATTTGGGGGCAAATTTGGGACTTTTGCTGGGAAAATTTGGGAATTTTGGGGGGAAAATTTGGGATTTTTGGGGAGAGAAAGCCTTGGGAATTTCGGGTCGAAAATCGACAATTTTGGGAGGGAAAATTCAGGAATTTTGGGGTGAAAAATTTGGGAATTTTGCCAGGAAAATTGGGGAATTTTGGGGTTAAAAATTGGAAATTTTGGAGGAAAAGGGAGAAATTCAGGGTGAAAAATTCGGGAATTTCGCTGGGAAAACTGAGAATTTGGGAAAATTTGGGAGGAAGATTGGGAATTTGGCTGGGAAGTTTGGCAATTTTGGGTTCAAAATTTGGGATTTTTGGGGGGAGAAAACCTTGGGAATTTCAGGTCAAAAATCAACAATTTTGGGGTGAAAAATTGGGAATTCTGGGCGGGAAATTGAGAAATTTGGGGTGAAAAATTTGGGAATTTCGCCGGGAAAAACTTGGGAATTTTGGGGGGAAAAATTGGGAATTCTGGGGGAAAATTTTGGGGAAAAATTGGGAATTTTGGGGTGAAAACTGGAGAATTTTGGGGTGAAAAATTGGGAATTCTGAGGGAAAACTTAAGAATTTTGGGGCAAAAAATTTGGGAATTTCACTGGGAAAATTGGGAATTTTGGGGGGGGAAAATTCAGGAATTTTGGGGTGAAAATCGGAGAGTTTTGGGGGAAAATTTGGGACTTTTGCTGGGAAATTTTGGGAATTTTGGGGGGAAATTTGGGAATTTCGCTGGGAAAATTCGGGGAATTTTGGGAGTAGTTTTTGAGAATTTCGGGGGAAGTTTTTTGGGAAATGTGGGAATTTGGGGGGGAAAATTCGGGATTTTGGGGTGGAAATCGGAGAATTTTGGGGCGAAAAATTTGGGAATTTCGCTGGGAAAATTGGGGAATTTTGGGAGAAAATCTTGGGAATTTTGGGGGGGAAAGTTGGAGAATTTTGGGGGGAAAAATTGAGAATTCTGGGGGAAAATTTAAGAATTTTGGGGCGAAAAATTTGGGAATTTCGCCGGGAAAATCGGGGAATTTTGGGGCAAAATGAGGATTTTGAAGTGAGCATTTGGGAATTTCACTGGGAAATTTTGGGAATTTTGGGGGGGAAAAATTTGGGAATTTTGGGGGTGAAAGTTGGAGAACTTTGGGGCGAAAAATTGGAAATTCCTGGGGAAAATTGGGAAATTTGGGGGAAAAAATTTGGGAATTTCACTGGGAAAATGGGAATTTTGGGGGGAAAAATTGGGAATTCTGGGGGAAAATTTGGGGGAAATTTGGGAATTTTTGGGTGAAAATTGGAGAATTTTGAGGGAAAATTTAAGGATTTTGGGGCGAAAAATTCGGGAATTCCGCCGGGAAAACGCAGGAATTTCCGGGAGAAAAATCCCTGAGCTCTATCCAGCCAATTCCACCTCCCAAAATTCCCTAAAATTTTTTGGGAATTCTCCTTTTTTTTTTTCCTTTTCCAGACGGGCACCACGGCAGCGACCCCTGGAGCTCCTCGTCGGGCGGGCTGAGCCAGGGCGGTTACGCCGGCGTCCTCGGCAACGCCGCCGCCGCCGCCGCCGCCGCCTCGCACCTGGCGCAGCCGGGCGGCTACTGCAGCCTCCACCCCCACGAGCGCCTGGTAAGAATTTCGGGAATTTTTTGGGAATTTTTAGAATTTTTTTGGGAATTTTTTGGGCATTTTTAGCATTTTTTACGATTTTTTTTCGAATTTTTTTGGGAATTTTTAACGATTTTTTTCTGAATTTTTGGGGATTTTAAAAGGATGTTTTTAGAGGGTTTTTTGTTTGTTTGTTTTTAGGGTTTTAGGGTTTTTTTTTAGGATTTTTTGGGGATTTTTTGGGAATTTTTCGGGAATTTTTCGGATTTTTTTCGTATTTTTTACGAATTTTTTACGATTTTTTTTGTAATTTTTATGATTTTTTTCTGAATTTTTGGGGGATTTTAAAAGGATTTTTTTTAAGGTTTTTTTTGTTTTTAGGGTTTTAGAATTTTTTCTTTAGGGTTTTTTGTGAATTTTTACGATTTTTTTGGATTTTTTGGGGGAATTTTTTTGGGATTTTTTTTTTATTTTTTTCAGGCTTTTTACGCTTCTTTTCAGGTTTTTTTCAGGAATTTTTGGGGATTTTTCGGATTTTTTTCGGATTTTTTATGATTTTTTTACGATTTTTTCAGACTTTTTTTTTTTTTTCCTGAATTTTTGGGGATTTTAAAAGGATTTTTTAAAGTTTTTTTGTTTTTTGTTTTTAGGGTTTTGAGGCGTTTGGGGATTTTTATTTCTAGGATATTTTGGGAATTTTTCGGATTTTTTGGGGAATTTTTTGGGAATTTTTCGGATTTTTTGGGATTTTTTTCGATTTTTTTTTGAATTTTTACGATTTTTTTCTGAATTTTGGGGGATTTTACAAGGATTTTTTTGAAAGGGTTTTTTTTCATTTTTAGGGTTTTAGGATTTTTTCTTTAGGATTTTTTGGGAATTTTTAGGATTTGTTTGGGAATTTTTCGGATTTTTTGGGAATTTTTTGGGATTTTTCGGATTTTTTTGGGATTTTTTTCGATTTTTTTTGGATTTTTTGGGGGAATTTTTACGATTTTTTTGGATTTTTTGGGGGATTTTTTTTGGGGGTTTTTTTTGGAGAGTTTTTAAAGGATTTTTTCAGAATTCCTTTCGTTTTTAGGATTTTAGGGGTTTGGGGATTTGGGGGGAAATTTTTTGGTGATTTTTTTTTAATTACTTTTTGGGGATTTTTAGGGTTTTTTGGAGTTTTCAGGGGAATTTTTAATGATTTTTTTTGGGGTTTTTGGGGGGGATTTTTTCTTTTTTTGGGGGGAGTTTTTAAGGATTTTTATCAAGATTTCTCTCGTTTTTAGGATTTTTAGGGATTTAGGGGATTCCTTTAAGATTTTTGGGGGATTTTCAGGATATTTTTAGAAGCTTTTAAATTTTTTTTCGGAATTTTTTTTCGGAACTTTTTGAGGTTTTTTCCAAGGATTTTTCGGATTTTTTGGGGAATTCTCTCGAATTTCTTTAGGATTTTTTTTTTATTATTATTTTTTTGGGGGGGGGAGGGATTTTTTGGGATTTTTGGGGGGAATTTTTTCGCCGATTTGGGGACTTTCCTCAGGAATTTTTTCCCAATTTCTGGGAATTTTTTTCCCCCATTTTGGGGATTTTTAGGGAGAACTTTTTCCCCAATTTCTGGGATTTTTCTCAGGGATTTTTTCCCAATTTTAGGGTTTTTTAGGGAGAATTTTTCTGAAATTTTGGGACTTTCCTCAGGAACTTTTTCTCAATTTGGGGTTTTTTTAGGGAGAATTTTTTTCCCCATTTTGGGTTTTTTTAGGGAGAATTTTTTTCCCCATTTTGGGGCTTTTAGGGAGAACTTTTTCCCAATTTCTGAGATTTTTCTCAGGATTTTTTTCCACATTTTAGGGTTTTTTAGGGAGAATTTTTTCCGAATTTTTGGGATTTTTCTCAGGGATTTTTCCCCAATTTTAGGGCTTTTTACGGAGAATTTTTCCCCCATTTTAGGGTTTTTTTAGGGAGAATTTTTCCCAACTTTTGGGGCTTTTTAGGGAGAATTTTTTTCCCAGTTTTGGGGATTTTTAGGAAGAATTTTTTTCCCAATTTCTGGGATTTTTCTCAAGAATTTTTCCCCCATTTTAGGATTTTTAGGGAGAATTTTTTCCAAATTTTTGGGATTTTTCTCAGGAATTTTTTCCCAATTTTTGGGACTTTCCTCAGGAATTTTTTCCCAGTTTTGGGACTTTTTTAGGGAGAATTTTATCCCAAATTTTAGGGTTTTTTAGGGAGAATTTTTTCCGAAATTTTGGGATTTTTCTCGGGAACTTTTTCCGAAATTTTGGGACTTTCCTCAAGAATTTTTCCCCAATTTTGGGGCTTTTTAGAGAAAATTTTTTTGCCAATTTTGGGGATTTTTTCCTCAGGGATTTTTTCCCAATTTTGGGGCTTTTCAGGGAGAATTTTTTCCCCAATTTCTGGGATTTTTTTCCCAATTTTGGGCCTTTTATAGGGAGATTTTTTTCCCAATTTTAGGGCTTTTCAGGGAGAATTTTTCCCCAATTTCTGGGATTTTTTTCCCAATTTTGGGCCTTTTATAGGGAGATTTTTTTCCCAATTTTAGGGCTTTTCAGGGAGAATTTTTCCCCAATTTCTGGGAATTTTTTCCCAAATTTGGGCCTTTTTTAGGCAGAATTTTTTCCCAATTTTTGGGGGGAATTGAGGACCTTTCGGGGTCGTTTTTTACGCCCAAATTTTCCCTAAAAATCTCATTTTTTTTTGTTTTTTCCCCCCCCCCAGAGTTACCCCTCGCACTCGTCGGCCGAGCTGAGCTCCGGCCTCCCGCCGATGTCGTCGTTCCACCGCAACTCCAACTTCACCCCCCCGGCCAACGGCGCCGAGCCCCTCCTGGGTGAGTCCGGAAAAAAATTAAAATTTTGGGGAATTTTTGGGAATTTTGGGGAATTTTAGGGATTTTTTTGGGATTTTTTGGGATTTTTTTGAGGTTTTTTATGATTTATTTTGGATTTTTGGGGATTTTTTTAGGGATTTTTGGGGATTTTTTAGGGTTTATTTTGAATTTTTTTGGGATTTTTTTGGGGGATTTTTGGAGTTTACTTTGAATTTTTGGGGATTTTTTAGGGATTTTTTTGAGATTTTTTGGGATTTTTAGGGATTTTTTGGGACTTTTTAGGGATTTTTTAGGTTTTTTTAGGGATTTTTTAGGATTTATTTGGACATTTTCAGGGATTTTTTGGGGATTTTTTGGGGTTTTTTGGGATTTTTTGGGGATTTTTTGGGATTTTTTTTTGAGATTTATTTGGGATTTTTTGGGGATTTTGAGGGATTTTTTGGTATTTTGGGGGGATTTTTTAGGGTTTAATTTGAATTTTTGGGATTTTTTTGGGTGATTTTTTGGGATTTTTTGGAGGTTTTTTAGGGTTTAATTTGAATTTTTGGGGATTTTTTAGGGATTTTTTTGGGGATTTTTTTGGGATTTTTTTGAGATTTATTTGGGATTTTTCGGGGTTTATTTGGAAATTTTGAGGGACTTTTTGGAGATTTTTTGGGGATTTTTAGGGATTTATTAGGGATTTTTTGGGAAATTTTTAGGGATTTGTTGGGATTTTTTGGGATTTTTTAGGGATTTTTTGGGGACTTTTTAGGGATTTTTTGAGATTTTTTTTGAGATTTATTTGGGATTTTTGGGGGACTTTTTGGGGATTTTTTAGGATTTTTTTGAGGTTTTTTATGATTCATTTTGGATTTTTGGGAATTTTGGGGATTTTTTCAGGTTTAATTTGAATTTTTTGGGATTTTTTGGGGATTTTTTGGGGATTTTTTCGGGTTTAATTTGAATTTTTGGGGATTTTTTAGGGATTTTTTTGAGATTTTTTTGAGATTTATTTGGGATTTTTGGGGATATTTTCAGGAATTTTTTGGGGATCTTTTAGGGATTTTTCGGGGTTTTTTTTGATTTTTTAGGGATTTTTTTGAGATTATTTGGGATTTTTTGGGGATGTTTTGAGATTTTTTGGGGGATTTTATGGGATTTTTTGGAGATATTTTGGGATTTTTTCAGGATTTTTTGGGGATTTTTTGGGGATTTTTTTGAGATTTTTTTGGAAGTTTTGAGGGATTTATTGGGGATTTTTAAAAATTTTGGGGGGATTTTTTAGGGGTTTTTAGGGGATAATTTTCCCCTTTTCCTACTCCAACTTCACCCCCCCGGCCAACGGCGCCGAGCCCCTCCTGGGTGAGTCCGGAAATTCCCGAAAGAAATGAAAATTTGGGAATTTTGGGGGGTTTGGGGATTGTTTGGAGGATTTTTGGGGATTTTTTTGGGATTTTTTGGGATTTTTTGGAGGTTTTTTAGGGTTTAATTTGAATTTTTGGGGATTTTTTTCGGGTTTAATTTGAATTTTTAGGGATTTTTTAGGGATTTTTTGGGGATTTTTTTGAGATTTTTTTGAGATTTTTTGAGATTTTTTTGGGAATTTTTTAGGGATTTTTGGGGGGTTTTTGGGGGATTTTTTGGGATTTTTTGGGACTTTTATAGGGGGTTTTTTGTGGATTTTTTAGGGATTTTTAGGAATTTTTTGGAGGTTTTTTGGGGGTTTTTTGGGGATTTTTTGGGGATTTTTTCGGGTTTAGTTTGAATTTTCGAGGATTTTTTGGGGATTTATTTGGGATTTTTTAGGCTTTTTTTGAGATTTCTTTGAAATTTTTTTGAGATTTTTTTGAGATATATTTGGGATTTTTTGGGGGATTTTTTGGGATTTTTTTTGGATTTTTTAGGGATTTTTAGGGATTTTTTAGGGATTTTTTTGGGTTTATTGGAAATTTTTAGGGATTTTTGGGGATTTTTGGGGGATTTTTTGGGATTTTTTTTGGGATTTTTTAGGGATTTTTTGGGAATTTTTTTGAGATTTTTTAGGGATTTTTGAGGTATTTTTTTGGAATTTTTAAAATTTTTCGGGCATTTTTTAGGGGTTTTTAGGGGATTTTATTTTGATTTTTGGTGAATTTTCCCCCTTTTCCAATCCCAACTTCACCCCCCCGGCCAACGGCGCCGAGCCCCTCCTGGGTGAGTCCGGAAATTCCCGAAAAAAATTAAAATTTGGGGGAATTTGGGGGATTTTTTGGGAATTTTTAGGGATTTTTTTGGGATTTTTTGGGATTTTTTTGAGGTTTTTTATGATTTATTTTGGATTTTTGGGGATTTTTTTAGGGATTTTTGGGGATTTTTTGGGATTTTTTAGGGTTTATTTTGAATTTTTTTGGGATTTTTTTTGGGGATTTTTTGGAGTTTACTTTGAATTTTTGGGATTTTTTAGGGATTTTTTTTGAGATTTTTTGGGGATTTTTAGGGATTTTTTGGGACTTTTTAGGGATTTTTTGGGTTTTTTTTAGGGATTTTTTAGGATTTATTTGGAAATTTTCAGGGATTTTTTGGGGATTTTTTGGGGATTTTTTGGGATTTTTTTGGGATTTTTTTTGAGATTTATTTGGGATTTTTTGGGGATTTTGAGGGATTTTTTTGGTATTTTGGGGGGATTTTTTAGGGTTTAATTTGAATTTTTGGGGATTTTTTAGGGATTTTTTTGAGATTTTTTTGAGATTTATTTGGGATTTTTTGGGATGTTTTGAGATTTTTTGGGGGATTTTATGGGATTTTTTGGAGATATTTTGGGATTTTTTCAGGATTTTTTGGGGATTTTTTGGGGATTTTTTTGAGATTTTTTTGGAAGTTTTGAGGGATTTATTGGGGATTTTTAAAAATTTTGGGGGGATTTTTTAGGGGTTTTTAGGGGATAATTTTCCCCTTTTCCAACTCCAACTTCACCCCCCCGGCCAACGGCGCCGAGCCCCTCCTGGGTGAGTCCGGAAATTCCCGAAAAAAATGAAAATTTGGGAATTTTGGGGGGTTTGGGGATTGTTTGGGGGATTTTTGGGGATTTTTTGGGGATTTTTCGGGATTTTTTCGGGATTTTTTTGGTTCTAATTTGAATTTTTTGGGGATTTTTGGGGATTTTTTCGGGTTTAATTTGAATTTTCGAGGATTTTTTAGGGATTTTTGGGGATTTTTTTGGGATTTTTTGAGATTTTTTTGGAAGTTTTGAGGGTCTTTTTGGGTGATTTTTTAGGGATTTTTTGGGGATTTTTTTGAGATTTTTTTGAGATTTATTTGGAATTTTTGGGGTTTTTTTGGGTGATTTTTGGGGATTTTTTAGGGATTTATTAGGGATTTTTTGGGAAATTTTTAGGGATTTTTGGGGGGTTTTTCGGGTTTAATTTGATTTTTTGGGGATTTTTTGAGTGATTTTCGGGGATTTTCGGGGGATGTTTTGGGATTTTTTTGAGGTTTTTTAGGGTTTATTTTGAATTTTCAGGGATTTTTTGGGGATTTTTGGGGATTTTTTCGAGATTTTAAAAAATTTTGGGGGGATTTTTTAGGGATTTATTAGGGATTTCTTGGAGGTTTTTTAGGGATTTTTTTATGATTTTTTCGGGATTTTTTTGAGATATTTTTGAGGTTTATTTGGAAATTTTTGGGGATTTGGGGGGATTTTTTAGGGATTTTTTTAGGGATTTTTTGGGAATTTTTTAGGGATTTTTGGGGGTTTTTGGGGGATTTTTTTGGCGATTTTGTGGGGATTTCTTGGAGATTTTTTGGGGATTTTAGAGGATTTTTTGGGATTTTCAGGAATTTTTGGCGATTTTTTGGGGATTTTCTAGGGTTTATTTTGAAATTTTCTGGTTTTTTTGGGGGGGAATTTCAGGAATTTTTGGAGCGTTTTTGGGGGGAATTTTTAGAATTTTGGGGGGGGAATTTTTGGGATTTTTTGGGATTTTTTTGAGAACTTTTCCATGGTTTTTCCGGGATTTTTTTTGGGATTCTTTTAGGAATTTTGGGGATTTTTGGGGGGGGTGAATATTGGGGATTTCGGGGGGGGGGGGGGGGAGGGGGAGGGGATTTCTTGGGGTTTTTTTCAGATTTTTCTCTGAATTCCAGGACTTCCTCTCTAAATTCCGGAATTTTCCCTCAAAATTCCAGGGATTTTCCCTCAAAATCCCAAATTTTTCCTTCAAAATCCCAGAATTCCCCTCAGAATTCCCAGGATTCCCCTCAATTTTCCAAAGTTTTCCCTCAAAATTCCAAATTTTTCCTTCGAAATCCCAGGATTTCCCTCAAAATCCCAGGAATTTTCCCAAAGTTCCTCCTCAGAATTCCTCGGTTTTTCACTCAGAATTCTGGAATTTTCTCTCAGAATTCCCGGATTTTCCCTCAAAATTCCAAATTTTTCAACTCAAAATTCCAGGATTTCCCTCGGAATTCCCAGAATTTCCCCTCAGAATTCAGGGTTTTTCGCTCAAAATTCCTGGATTTTTCTCTGGAATTCCAGAATTTTCCCTCAAAATCACCGGATTTCCCTCAAAATTCCCAGAAATCCCTTCAGAATTCCCAGAATTCCCTCAAAATCCCAAATATTTCCCTCAAAATTCCAAACTTTTCCCTCAGAATTCCCGGATTTCCTCTCAAAATCCCAGAATTCCCCTCAGAATTCCCAGAATTCCCCTCAAAATTCCAGAATTTTCCATCACAATTCCCAATTTTTCCCTCAAATTCCCAACTTTTTCCCTCAAAATTCCCAGATTTTCCCCTCAAAATCCCAAATTCTTCTCTCAGAATTCCTGGATTTCCTCTCAAAATTCCAAATTTTCCTCTCAAAATTCCCAAATTTTCCCCTCAAAATCCCAGAATTTTTCCCTCAGAATTCCCAGAATTTCCCCTCAAAAATCCCAGGAATTTCCCTCAAAATCCCAAATTCTTCTCTCAAAATTCCAAACTTTCCCATCAGAATTCCCAGAATTTCCCCTCAAAATTCCTAAATTTTCCCCTCAAAATTCCAGGAATTTCCCTCAAAATTCCAAATTTTTCCCTCAAAATCCCAAAATTTCCCCTCCAAATCCCCAAATTTCCCCAAATTCCCCCAATTTTCTCTCTCTCTCTCTCTCAGCCTCTCGCGGCGGCGCCGCCGGCGCCGGGGCCTCGCAGACCGGGGACGCGCTGGGCAAAGCTCTCGCCTCCGTAAGTGAATCCCAAAATTTTTCCATCAAAATTCCCGAATTTTGGGGTTTTTCGGGATTTATTTGGGGGTGGGGAGTGGAGGGAAAAAATTCGGGATGGGGGGAGGGGTTTGGTGGCGGCGGCGCAGGAAATTCCCGAGGTTTTCCCAAAAAATTCCCAGATTTTTCCAAAAAAATTCCCAATTTTTTCTCAAAAAATTCCCAGATTTCCCCATCTTGATATCCCCAAAAATTCCCGTTTCCCAAAAAAAAAAAAATCCCAAATTTTTCCAAGAAAATTCCCAATTTTTCTCCAAAAATTCCCGATTTTTTCCCCCCAAAAATTCCCAAATTTTCCCATCTTGATCTCCCAAAAAATTCCCGTTTCAAATCCCCGATTTTTCCATAAAATTCACCATTTTTTCCAAAAAAATTCCCAAATTTTTCCATCTGGGTCTCCCAAAAAAAATTCCCATTTCCTGCTCCCATTTTCCCAAAAAATTCCCAGTTTTTTCCAAGAAAATTCCCGAGGTTTTCCCAAAAAAATTCCCAATTTTTTCTGTAAAATTCCCAATTTTTGCCCAAAAAAAATTCCCAGATTTTCCCGAAAAATTCCTGCTTTTTCTCATCCCTATCATTGTAAAAAATTCCCATTTCGAATTCCGATTTTCCCAAAGAATTCCCAGATTTTCCAAGAAAATTCCCAATTTTTTCCAAAAAAAATTTCCCAAGTTTTACCAAAAAATTCCCGATTTTTTTCTCAAAAAAATTCCCGTTTCTAATTTCCATTTTCCAAGAAAATTCCCATTTTTTTCTGTAAAATTCCCAGATTTTACCCAAAAAATTCCTAAATTTTCCCATCCTTGTATCCCAAAAATTCCAGTTTCTAATTCCCATTTTTCCTAAAAATTCCCAAATTTTTCAAAGAAAATTCCCGAGTTTTCCAAAAAAAATTCCCATTTTTTTACCAAAAAAATTCCCAAATTTTACTCAAAAAATTCCCAGATTTTCCCAACTTGAGATCCCCAAAAATTCCCATTTCTAATTCCTGTTTCCCCCCCCAAAAAATCCCAAATTTTTCCAAGAAAATTCCTGAATTTTACCAAAAAATTCCCAATTTTTCCGGATCCTGATATCCCAGAAAATTCCCATTTTTAATTCCCGTTTTTCCAAAAAATTCCCAATTTTTTGGAAGAAAATTCCCAAATTTTAGCAAAAA
>JAJNNQ010000396.1:0-34679 GCA_027886175.1 Phylloscopus collybita
AGTTCAAAGCAGTTTAACCAGTAACTCCCAGTTTAACCAGTAACCCGAGGAATCCCAGTTATCCCCCAGTTACCCCCACCTGTGCACACCTGAGCTCACCTGTGCGCACCTGGAGGTGGCTGAGGGGCGGGACCAGTTCAGACCAGTTCAAACCAGTCCCCAAGAATCCCCTTCCAATCGCTTCCCAGTTCCCTCCCAGTATAAACCAGTGCAAACCAGTCCCCTCCCAGTAACCCCAACCCCCAAACCAGTATAAACCAGTAACCCCCAATCCCCTCCCAGTCCCTCCCAGTTCCCTCCCAGTCCCTCCCAGTCCCTCCCAGTCCCCTCCCAGTCCATCCCAGTCCCTCCCAGTCCCCTCCCAGTCCCTCCCAGTCCCCTCCCAGTCCATCCCAGTCCCTCCCAGTCCCTCCCAGTTCCCTCCCAGTCCCTCCCAGTCCCTCCCAGTCCCTCCCAGTTCCCTCCCAGTCCCTCCCAGTCCCCTCCCAGTCCCTCCCAGTCCCTCCCAGTCCCTCCCAGTTCCCTCCCAGTCCCTCCCAGTCCATCCCAGTCCCTCCCAGTCCCTCCCAGTCCCCTCCCATTCCCTCCCAGTCCCTCCCAGTCCCTCCCAGTCCCTCCCAGTCCCCTCCCAGTCCCTCCCAGTCCCTCCCAGTCCCTCCCAGTTCCCTCCCAGTCCCTCCCAGTCCCCTCCCAGTCCCTCCCATTCCCTCCCAGTCCCTCCCAGTCCATCCCAGTTCCTTCCCAGTTCCCTCCCAGTCCCTCCCAGTCCCCTCCCAGTCCCTCCCAGTCCCTCCCAGTCCCTCCCAGTCCCCTCCCAGTCCCCTCCCAGTCCCTCCCAGTTCCCTCCCAGTCCCTCCCAGTCCCCTCCCAGTCCCTCCCAGTCCCTCCCAGTTCCCTCCCAGTCCCTCCCAGTCCATCCCAGTCCCTCCCAGTTCCCTCCCAGTCCCTCCCAGTCCCCTCCCAGTCCCTCCCCAGTTCCCTCCCAGTCCCTCCCAGTCCATCCAGTCCCCTCCCAATCCCCTCCCAGTCCCTCCCAGTCCCTCCCAGTTCCCTCCCAGTCCCTCCCAGTCCCCTCCCAGTCCCTCCCAGTTCCCTCCCAGTTCCCTCCCAGTCCCTCCCAGTCCCCTCCCAATCCCCTCCCAGTCCCTCCCAGTTCCCTCCCAGTCCCTCCCAGTCGCTCCCAATCCCTCCCAGTTCCCTCCCAGTCGCTCCCAGTTCCCTCCCAGTCCCTCCCAGTTCCTCCCAGTCCCTCCCAGTCGCTCCCAATCCCTCCCAGTCTCTCCCAGTTCCCTCCCAGTTCCCTCCCAGTCCCTCCCAGTTCCCTCCCAGTCCCTCCCAGTTCCCTCCCAGTTCCCTCCCAGTCCCTCCCAGTCCCTCCCAGTCCCCTCCCAGTCCCTCCCAGTCCCTCCCAGTCCCTCCCAGTTCCCTCCCAGTCCCCTCCCAGTTCCCTCCCAGTCCCTCCCAGTCCCTCCCAGTTCCCTCCCAGTTCCCTCCCAGTCCCTCCCAGTTCCCTCCCAGTTCCCTCCCAGTCCCTCCCAGTTCCCTCCCAGTTCCCTCCCAGTTCCCTCCCAGTCCCTCCCAGTTCCCTCCCAGTCCCCCCCCCAGTCCCTCCCAGTCCCTCCCAGTCTCCCCCCAGTCCCTCCCAGTCCCTCCCAGTTCCCTCCCAGTCGCTCCCAGTTCCCTCCCAGTTCCCTCCCAGTCCCTCCCAGTTCCCTCCCAGTCCCTCCCAATCCCTCCCAGTTCCCTCCCTGTCCCCTCCCAGTTCCCTCCCAGTCCCTCCCAGTCCCTCCCAGTTCCCTCCCAGTCCCTCCCAGTTCCCTCCCAGTTCCCTCCCAGTCCCTCCCAGTTCCCTCCCAGTTCCCTCCCAGTCCCTCCCAGTTCCCTCCCAGTTCCCTCCCAGTCCCTCCCAGTTCCCTCCCAGTTCCCTCCCAATCCCCTCCCAGTCCCTCCCAGTCCCCTCCCAGTCGCTCCCAGTCCCTCCCAGTCGCTCCCAGTCCGTACCTGGCCCAGCAATGGGCCGCGCTCAGCACCCAGCGCGGGCTCAGCAGCGCCCCCCCCCGCAGACGAACTGGTCGAACTGGAAGAGCCGAACCAGCCCCGCGTGCGCCCCCCGCGGGCACTCGGAGCCCCCCAAAATCCGCCCGGGGGGGGCGTGGCCTGAGCCGGGGGGGGAGGGGTGGGGGGGTCAGGGTCCCCAAATCCCCGGATTTACCCAAAATTTCCCGAATTTAGCCCGAAATTTCCCGAATTTACCGCAAATTTCCCGAATTTACCCCCAAAATTCCCAAATTTATTCAAAATTTCCTGAATTTAGCCCGAAATTCCCAAATTTACCCAAAATTTCCTGAATTTAGCCCCAAAATCCCCGAATTTATCCCAAATTCCCTGAATTTATCCCGAAATTCCCGGATTTACCCAAAATTACCCGAATTTACCCCAAAAATCGCCAATTTACCCCAA
The DNA here is from genome assembly GCA_027886175.1 of Phylloscopus collybita. Classification (NCBI taxonomy): domain Eukaryota; kingdom Metazoa; phylum Chordata; class Aves; order Passeriformes; family Phylloscopidae; genus Phylloscopus; species Phylloscopus collybita. The sequence continues at coordinate 2,461 of JAJNNQ010000396.1, forward strand.
AAATCCCTGAATTTACCCAAAATTTCCTGAATTTAGCCCCAAAATTCCCGGATTTATCCCAAAATCTCCCAATTTTATCCCGAAACTCCTGAATTTAGCCCGAAAAGTCCAAATTTTCCCCAAAAGTTCTGAATTTACTCCCAAAATCCCCGAATTTACCCCAAAAATCCCCGAATTTACCCCGAAATTCCCAAATTTACCCAAAATTTCCTGAATTTAGCGCAAAAATCCCCGAATTTACCCCAAAATTACCCGAATTTACCCAAAATTTCCCGGATTTACCCCCAAATTCCCCGAATTTATCCCGAAATTCCCCGAATTTATCCCGAAATTCCCGGATTTACCCAAAATTTCCCGGATTTACCCCCAAATTCCCCGAATTTACCCCAAAATTCCCAAATTTATTCAAAATTGCCTGAATTTAGCCCGAAATTCCTAAATTTACCCCAAATTTCCTGAATTTAGCCCAAAAATCCCCGAATTTATCCCAAAATTCCCTGAATTTATCCCGAAATTCCCGGATTTACCCCAAATTACCCGAATTTACCCCCAAAATCGCCAATTTACCCCAAAAATCCCTGAATTTACCCAAAATTTCCTGAATTTAGCCCCAAAATTCCCGGATTTATCCCAAAATCTCCCAATTTTATCCCGAAACTCCCGAATTTACCCCGAAAAGTCCCAAATTTTCCCCAAAAGTTCTGAATTTACTCCCAAAATCCCCGAATTTACTCCAAAAATACCCGAATTTACCCCAAAAATCCCCGAATTTACCCCGAAATTCCCAAATTTATCCCAAAATTCCCCGAATTTATCCCGAAATTCCCGGATTTACCCAAAATTTCCCGAATTTACCCCCAAAATCTCTGAATTTACCCAAAATTCCCCGAATTATCCTGAAATCCCCGGATTTACCCAAAATGTCCCGGATTTACCCCAAAATCCCCGGATTTACCCGAAAAGTCCCAAATTCCCCCCCAAAATCCCAGAATTCCCCCCAAATCCCCCAAATTTCTGCCCAACCCCCCCAATTTTCCCCAAATCCCCCAAAATTTTCCCCCAATTCCCCAAATTTCCCCCCAAACTTCCCCCAAAATCCCCCAAACTTCCCCCCCAAAATCCCCAAATTTCCCCCAAAATCCCCAAATTTCCCCCCAAAATCCCCAAATTTCCCCCCAAAATCCACCAAATTCCTCCGAAAATCCCCAATTTCCCCCAAAATCCCAGAATTTCCCCCCAAAATCCCGGGATTTCTCCCCCAAATCCCCCAAATTTCCCCCAAAACCCCAGAATTTCTCCCCAAAATCCCCCAATTTTCCCCAAAATCCCCCCAATTTCCCCCAAAATCCCCAATTTCCCCCCAAAATCCCCCAATTTCCCCCAAAATCCCCCAATTTTCCCCCCAAAATCCCCCAAATTTCCCCCAAAATCCCCGAATTTCCCCCCAAATCCACCAAATTCCCCCCAAAATCCCCCAATTTCCCCCCAAAATCCCCCAAATTTCCCCCCAAAATCCCCCAAATTTCCCCCAAAATCCCAGAATCCAAAATCCCAGAATTTCCCCCAAAATCCCCAAATTTTCCCCAAAATCCCCAAAACTTCCCCTAAAATCCCCCAAATTTACCCCAAAATCCAGAATTTCCCCCCAAAAATCCCCAATTTCCCCCAAACCCCCCCAAATTTCCCCAAAATCCCCCAAATTTCCCCAAAAATCCCCCAAATTTCCCCCAAAATCCCAGAATTTCCCCCCAAAATCCCCAAATTTCCCCCCAAAATCCCCGAATTCCCCCCAAAATCCCCAAATTTCCCCCCAAAATCCCCCAAATTTCCCCCAAAATCCCAGAATTTCCCCCCAAACCCCCCAAATTTCCCCAAAATCCCCCAAATTTCCCCCCAAAATCCCAGAATTTTCCCCCCAAAATCCCGGGATTTCTCCCCAAACCCCCCAAATTTCCCCAAAATCCCCCAAATTCCCCCCAAAATCCCCCAAATTTCCCCCCAAAATCCCAGAATTTTCCCCCAAAAATCCCCAGATTTTCCCCAAATCCCCCAAATTTCCCACCAAAATCCCCAAATTACCCCCCCCAAACCCCCCAAACTTCCCCTAAAATCCCCCAAATTTCCCCCAAAATCCCCAAATTCCCCCCCAAATCCCCAGATTTTCCCCAAATCCCCCAAATTCCCCCCCCAAATCCCCGAATTCCCCCCAAAATCCCCAAATTTCCCCCCAAAATCCCTGAATTTCCCCCAAAATCCCCCAAATTTCCCCAAAATCCCCCAAATTTACTCCCAAACCCCCAATTTTCCCCAAAATCCCAGAATTTTCGCCAAAACCCCCAAATTCCCCCAAAATCCCCAAATTTCCCCCCAAACCCCCCAAATTTCCCTCAAACCCCCCAAAATTTTCCCTAAAATCCCCCAAATTCCCCAAAATCCCCCAAATTTCCCCCCAAAACCCCCAAAACTTTCCCTAAAATCCCCCAAATTTCCCCCCAAACCCCCAAATTTCCCCCCAAAATCCCAGAATTTCCCCCCAAAATCCCCAAATTTCCCCAAAATCCCCCGAATTCCCCCCAAAATCCCCCTCACCGGGCTGCGGCAGCAGCAGCAGGAGGAGGAGGAGGGTGAGGCCGAGGGGCTCCATGCTGGGGGAGGGGCCGCCCCGCGCGCCCCCCAATTATCTAATTGGGGGCCGGGTTAATGATTAATTAATTAATCGGCCCCTCCCCCACCCCCGCCGAGGGCGGCGCCGCCGCAGGTGGGGCCTTCCCACCCCTCCCCCACCCCCGGGAAAAGGGGATTTTGGGGGGGGGGAGGGGAGGGGGAGAAATTTTGGGAATTTTTGGGGGGAAATTCGGGGGATTTGGGGGGGAAATTCGGGGGTTTGGGGGGGAAAATTGGGGGTTTTGGGGGGAATTTGGGGGATTTGGGGGGAAATTTGGGGCTTTTGGGGAGAAAATTGGGGGATTTTGGGGGGAAAATCGGGGATTTTGGGGGGAAATTTGGGGGATTTTGGGGGAAAATTTGGGGATTTGGGGGGAAATTTGGGGGATTTTAGGGGAAGTTTTGGGGGTTTTGGGGAAAAATTTGGGCGGTTGTGGGAAAATTTGGTGGATTTGGGGGAATTTGGGGGATTTTGGGGAAATTTGGGGGGTTTGGGGGGAAATCCCGGGATTTTGGGGGAAAATTTGGGGATTTTGGGGGGAAATTCTGGGATTTTGGGGGAAATTTGGGGATTTTGGGGGGAAATTTGGGGCATTTTAGGGGAAATTGGGGGGAATTTGGGGAATTGGGGGAAAAATTTTGGGGGATTTGGAGGATTTGGGGAAAATTGGGGGGGGGTTGGGCAGAAATTTGGGGGATTTGGGGGGGGGAGGGGAGGGGGGAGAAATTTTGGAATTTTTTTGGGGGGGGGGAGGGGATTCCGCCCGAATTTCCCCTCCCCCACCCCCCTCTCCAAAAAAATCTCCCAAAAATCCCCTGGGAATTCCCTCAAATTCCCCCCCCCCCCGGGAATTGCCCCAAATCTCCCCGAATTCCCCCCAAAATCTCCACAAAAATCCCCCCAAAATTCCACCCGAAGCTGCCCCAAAATCCCCCCCAAAAAATCCCCCCCAAATCTCCACAAAATTCCACCCAAATCTCCCCCAAAATCCCACAAAAATCCCACAAAAATCCCCCCAAATTCTCCCAAATCTCCATGAAATCCCCCAAAAATTCCACCCAAATCTCCCAAAAAATCCCACGAAAATCCCACAAAAATCCAAAAAAACCCCACAAAAATCTCCCAAAAATCCCCCAAATCTCCATGAAATTCCCCCAAAATTCCATCCAAATGTCCCCCCCAAATCCCCCCAAAATCCCAAAAAATTCCACAAAAAATCCCCCCAAAATCTCCCAAAAATTCCCCCAAAAATCCATCCAAATCTCCCCCCCCAAAATCCCACAAAAAATCCCCCAAAAAATTCCACAAAAATCCCCCCAAAATTTCCCCAAATTCTCCCAAATCTCCAGAAAATTCCCCCCCAAATTCCATCCATATGTCCCCCAAAATCCCCCAAAAATCCTCCAAAATCCCCCCAAATCCTCCCAAATCTCCACAAAATTCCCCAAAATCCCATCGAAATCTCTCAAAAAAATCCACAAAAATCCCAAAAAATCCCACAAAAATCCTCCAAAAATCCCCCAAAAATCCCACAAAAATCCCACAAAAATCCCCAAAAAATCCCAAAAAAATCCCACAAAAATCCCCCAAAAATCCCACAAAAATCCCAAAAGTCTCCAAAGAATCCCAAAAAACCCCACAAAAATCCCACAAAAATCCCCAAAAAATCCCAAAAAAATCCCACAAAAATCCCACAAAAATCCCACAAAAATCCCAAAAAATCCCACAAAAATCCCAAAAAAATCCCAAAAAAATCCCACAAAAATCCCACAAAAATCCACAAAAATCCCCCCAAAAATCCCCCCAAAAATCCCCAAAAAATCCCACAAAAATCCCCAAAAAATCCCACAAAAATCCCACAAAAATCCCCCCCAAAATCCCCCCAAAATTCCCCCAAAATCCCAAAAAAATCCCTCCAAAATCCCCCAAATCTCCACAAAATTCCCCAAAAATTCCATCTGAATCTCCCCCAAAATCCCCCAAAAATCCCCCAAAATTCCCCCAAATTCTCCCAAATTTCCATGAAATCCCCCCAAAATTCCACCCAGATCTCCCAAAAATATCCACAAAAATCCCAAAAAATCCCCCCAAAATCCCCCAAAAATCTCCCAAATTCCCCCAAAATCCTCCTAAAATCCCATCTGAATCCCACAAAAATCCCACAAAAATCTCCCAAAAATTCCTCCCAAATCTCCACAAAATTCCCCCAAAAATCCCATCCAAATCTACCCCAAAATCCCCCCCAAAATCCCACAAAAATCCCCCCAAAAATCTCCCAAAAATTCCCCCAAATCTCCACGAAATTCCCCCAAAAATTCCATCCAAAAATCCCCAAAAAATCCCCCAAAATCCCACAAAAGTCCCAAATAAATCCCACAAAAATCCCCCCCAAAATCTCCCAAAAATTCCCCCAAATCTCCACAAAATTCCACCCAAATCTCCCCCAAAATCCCCCAAAATCCCCCAAAAATCCCACAGAAATCCCCCCAAATTCTCCCAAATCTCCATGAAATCCCCCAAAAATTCCACCCAAATCTCCCAAAAAATCCCACAAAAATCTCCCAAAAAATCCCCCCCAAAATCCCCCAAAAATCCTCCAAAATCCCCCCAAATTCCACCCAAATCTCCACAAAATTGGCCCAAAATCCCATCCAAATCTCTCAAAAAAATCCCACAAAAATCCCACAAAAATCCCCAAAAAATCCCACAAAAATCCCCAAAAAATCCCCAAAAAATCCCACAAAAAAATCCCCCAAAAATCCCCCAAAAATCCCCCAAAAATCCCACAAAAAAACCAAAAAAATCCCAAAAAAATCCCACAAAAATCCCACAAAAATCCCAAAAAAATCCCACAAAAATCCCACAAAAATCCCAAAAACTCCCAAAAAAATCCCAAAAAAATCCCAAAAAAATCCCAAAAAAATCCCACAAAAAATCCCACAAAAAAAATCCCCAAAAAATCCCACAAAAATCCCCAAAAAATCCCCAAAAAATCCCAAAAAAATCCCAAAAAAATCCCACAAAAATCCCCAAAAAATCCCACAAAAATCCCCAAAAAATCCCCAAAAAATCCCCAAAAAATCCCAAAAAAATCCCACAAAAATCCCACAAAAATCCCAAAAAACTCCCAAAAAAATCCCACAAAAATCCCAAAAAAATCCCAAAAAAATCCCAAAAAAATCCCACAAAAAATCCCACAAAAAAAATCCCCAAAAAATCCCACAAAAATCCCCAAAAAATCCCCAAAAAATCCCAAAAAAATCCCAAAAAAATCCCACAAAAATCCCCAAAAAATCCCACAAAAATCCCCAAAAAATCCCCAAAAAATCCCCAAAAAATCCCAAAAAAATCCCACAAAAAATCCCCAAAAAATCCCACAAAAATCCCACAAAAATCCCACAAAAATCCCCCCAAAATCCCCCAAAAAATCCCCAAAAAATCCCCCAAAAATCCCAAAAAAATCCCACAAAAATCCCACAAAAATCCCCCCCCAAATCTCCCAAAAATCCTCCCAAATCTCCATGAAATTCCCCCAAAATTCCATCCAAATCTCCCCCAAAATCCAAAAAAAAATCCCCAAAAAATCCCCCAAAATCCCAAAAAAATCCCAAAAAAATCCCACAAAACCCCCCCCCAAAATCTCCCCAAAATTCCCCCAAATCTCCACAAAATTCCACCCAAATCTCCCCCAAAATCCCACAAAAATCCCCAAAAATTCCCCAAAATCCCACCCAAATCACCCCAAAAAAATCCCCCAAAAATTCCGGGTCGGAGGAACCCACGCGGAGCCCAAATTCCCACAGAAGATCTTTAATGTCCCCCCAGGCCCAGGAACATCTCAGGTGGCTTCTGTGGCCTCCAGCGCTGGTGGCCCAGGAACATCTCAGGTGTTCTCCTTGATCTCCAGCGCTGGTGGACACCCAGGAACATCTCAGGTGTTCTCCTTGATCTCCAGCGCTGGTGGACACCCAGGAACATCTCAGGTGGCCTCCAGTGTCGGTGGCCCAGGGAAGATCTCAGGTGTCCTCCAGCACTGGTGGACACCCAGGAACATCTCAGGTGTCCTCCAGCACTGGTGGCCCAGGGAAGATCTCAGGTGTCCTCCAGCACTGGTGGACACCCAGGAACATCTCAGGTGGCTTCTGTGGCCTCCAGCGCTGGTGGACACCCAGGAACATCTCAGGTGGCCTCCAGTGTCGGTGGCCCAGGGAAGATCTCAGGTGTCCTCCAGCGCTGGTGGACACCCAGGAACACCTCAGTTGTTCTCCGTGGCCTCCAGCGCTGGTGGCCCAGGGAAGATCTCAGGTGGCCTCCAGCACTGGTGGCCCAGGAACACCTCAGGTGGCTTCCGTGGCCTCCAGTGCTGGTGGCCCAGGGAAGATCTCAGGTGTCCTCCAGTGTCAGTGGCCCAGGGAAGATCTCAGGTGTCCTCCAGTGTCAGTGGCCCAGGGAAGATCTCAGGTGTCCTCCAGCACTGGTGGCCCAGGAACATCTCCATGGCCTCCAGCACTGGTGGACACCCAGGAACATCTCAGGTGTCCTCTGTGGCCTCCAGCGCTGGTGGCCCAGGAACATCTCCATGGCCTCCAGCACTGGTGGACACCCAGGAACATCTCAGGTGTTCTCCGTGGCCTCCATCGCTGGTGGCCCAGGAACATCTCAGGTGGCTTCCGTGGCCTCCAGCGCTGGTGGACACCCAGGAACATCTCAGGTGTCCTCCAGCACTGGTGGCCCAGGGAAGATCTCAGGTGTCCTCCAGCGCTGGTGGCCCAGGGAAGATCTCAGGTGTCCTCTGTGGTCTCCAGCGCTGGTGGACACCCAGGAAGATCTCAGGTGCTCTCCCGGAGGATCTCAGGTGTCCTCCAGGAAGATCTCAGGTGTCCTCCAGGAGGATCTCAGGTGTCCTCCAGGAGGATCTCAGGTGTTCTCCAGGAGGTCCCCGGTGTCCTCCCGGCGGTCCCCGGTGGCCGCCATGGTCTCCTGGATCCAGCGGGCGTAGCGGCAGACCTTGGTGTAGACGCCGGGGCGCCGGGGCTGCCCGCAGCGCTCCATCCCCCAGGAGACGATGCCCTGGAGAGTCCCACCACACACCAGGGGGCCCCCGGAGTCACCCTGAGGGGACAGAGCGGGGTGGGCGTGGCCCCAGGTGTGTCACCAGGTGTGTCACCAGGTGTGACACCAGGTGTGTGCCAGGTGTGTCACCAGGTGTGTGCCCAGGTGTGTCCCAGGTGTGCCCAGGGGTGTGCCCAGGTGTGTGCTCAGGTGTGCCCAGGTGTGCCCAGGTGTGTCCCAGGTGTGTCACCAGGGGTGTCCCAGGTGTGTCCCAGGTGTGCCCAGGTGTGTCACAAGGTGTGTTACCAGGTGTGTCCCCAGGGGTGTGCCCAGGTGTCCCCAGGTGTGTCCCCAATGTCCCCAGGTGTGTCCCCAGGTGTGTCCCCAGGTGTGTCCCAGGTGTGTCCCCAGGTGTGTCCTCAATGCCCCCAGGTGTCTCCAGGTGTGTCCCCATGTCCCCCCAGGTGTCCCCAGCTGTCCCCAGGTGCCCCCAGGTGTGTTACCTGGCAGGAGTCCATCCCTCCGGCCTTGTTGCCGGCACAGACCATGTTGGAGTGTCCCCAGGTGTGTCCCCAATGTCCCCAGGTGTGTCCCCAATGTCCCCAGGTGTGTCCCCATGTCCCCCCAGGTGTCCCCAGGTGTCCCCATGTCCCCCCAGCTGCCCCCAGGTGTGCCCAGGTGTGCCCCAGCTGTCCCCAGCTGTCCCCAGGTGTGCCCAGGTGTGCATTACCTGGCAGGAGTCCATCCCTCCGGCCTCGTTGCCGGCACAGAGCATGTTGAAGTGTCCCCAATGTCCCCCCAGGTGTCCCCAGGTGTGTCCCCAGGTGTGTCCCCAGGTGTGCCCAGGTGTGCCCAGGTGCGGTGTTACCTGGCAGGAGTCCATGCCGCCGGCCTCGTTGCCGGCACAGACCATGTTGTACTGTCCCCAGGTGTGTCCCCAATGTCCCCAGGTGTCCCCAGCTGTCCCCAGGTGTGTCCCCAATGTCCCCAGGTGTGCCCAGGTGTGCCCAGGTGTGCCCAGGTGCCCCCAGGTGTGTTGTTACCTGGCAGGAGTCCATGCCCCCGGCCTCGTTGCCGGCACAGACCATGTTGGAGTGTCCCCATGTGTCCCCATGTCCCCCCAGGTGAGTGCCCAGGTGTGTCCCCAATGTCCCCAGGTGTCCCCAGGTGTGTCCCCAGCTGTCCCCAGGTGTGCCCAGGTGTGTCCCCAGGTGCCCCCAGGTGTGTCCCCAATGCCCCCAGGTGTGTTACCTGGCAGGAGTCCATCCCCCCGGCCTCGTTGCCGGCACAGACCATGTTGGAGTGTCCCCAGGTGTGTCCCCAATGTCCCCAGGTGTCCCCAGGTGTGTCCCCAATGTCCCCCCAGGTGTCCCCAGGTGCCCCCAATGCCCCCAGGTGTCCCCAGGTGTGCCCATGTCCCCCCAGGTGTCCCCAATGTCCCCAGGTGTGCCCAGGTGTGCCCAGGTGTGTTACCTGGCAGGAGTCCATGCCCCCGGCCTCGTTGCCGGCACAGACCATGTTGGAGTGTCCCCAATGTCCCCAGGTGTCCCCATGTCCCCCCAGGTGTGTCCCCATGTCCCCCCATGTCCCCCCAGGTGTGTCCCCAATGTCCCCAGGTGTCCCCAGGTGTCCCCAGCTGTCCCCAGGTGTGCCCAGGTGTGTTACCTGGCAGGAGTCCATGCCGCCGGCCTCGTTGCCGGCACAGACCATGTTGGAGTGTCCCCAGGTGTGTCCCCAATGTCCCCAGGTGCCCCCAGGTGTCCCCAGGTGTGTCCCCAATGTCCCCAGCTGTCCCCAGCTGTCCCCAGGTGCCCCCAGGTGTCCCCAGGTGTGTCCCCAGCTGTCCCCAGCTGTCCCCAGCTGTCCCCAGGTGTGCCCAGGTGTCCCCAGCTGTCCCCAGCTGTCCCCAGGTGTGCCCAGGTGTCCCCAGGTGTCCCCAGGTGTCCCCAGGTGTGCCCAGGTGTGTTACCTGGCAGGAGTCCATGCCGCCGGCCTCGTTGCCGGCACAGACCATGTTGGCGGTGATGGAGCCGGGGTAGAAGCGGCGGCACTGGGCCGAGGAGAAGAGCGTGACATTGACGCACTGGAGAACCTCGGGGTACGTCACTGTGGGGACATTGGGGACACCATGGGGACATTGGGGACATCATGGGGACACCATCAGTGACATTGACACACTGCAGGACCTCGGGGTATGACACTGTGGGGACATCATGGGGACATCAGTGCCACCATCAGTGACATTGACGCACTGCAGGACCTCGGGGTACGTCACTGCGGGGGGACACCATGGGGACATCAGTGCCACCATCAGTGCCACCATCAGTGCCACCATCAGTGACATTGACACACTGGAGAACCTCGGGGTACGTCACTGTGGGGACATTGGGGACATTGGGGACATTGGGGACATTGGGGACATTGGGGACATCAGTGCCACCATCAGTGCCACCATCAGTGACATTGACGCACTGCAGGACCTCCGGGTACGTCACTGTGGGGACATTGGGGACATTGGGGACATTGGGAGTGACACTGCCACCATCAGTGACATTGACACACTGGAGAACCTCGGGGTACGTCACTGTGAGGGGACACCATGGGGACATTGGGGACATTGGGGACATCAGTGCCACCATCAGTGACATTGACACACTGGAGAACCTCGGGGTACGACTCTGTGGGGACATCATGGGGACATTGGGGACATTGGGGACACCATCAGTGACATTGACGCACTGCAGGACCTCCGGATACGTCACTGTGGGGACATTGGGGACATTGGGGACATCAGTGCCACCATCAGTGACATTGACACACTGGAGAACCTCAGGGTACGTCACTGTGGGGGGACACCATGGGGACATTGTCACCGTCAGTGCCACCATCAGTGCCACCATCAGTGCCACCATCAGTGACATTGACGCACTGGAGAACCTCGGGGTATGTCACTGTCAGGGGACATTGGGGACATTGGGGACATCATGGGGACACCATCAGTGACATTGACGCACTGGAGAACCTCGGGGTACGTCACTGTGGGGGGACACCATGGGGACATTGTCACCATCAGTGACACCATGGGGACACCATCAGTGCCACCATCAGTGACATTGACGCACTGGAGAACCTCGGGGTACGTCACTGTGGGGGGACACCATGGGGACATTGTCACCATCAGTGACACCATGGGGACACCATCAGTGCCACCATCAGTGACATTGACACACTGGAGAACCTCGGGGTACGTCACTGTGGGGACATCATGGGGACATTGGGGACATCAGTGCCACCATCAGTGCCACCATCAGTGACATTGACGCACTGGAGAACCTCGGGGTACGTCACTGCGGGGACACCATGGGGACATTGGGGACATTGGGGGCATTGGGGACATTGGGGACATTTGGGGACATTGGGGACATTGGGGGGATTGGGGACACTGGAGAACCTCGGGATACGTCACTGTGGGGGGACACCATGGGGACATTGGGGACATCGGGGGATTTGGGGACATTGGGGACTTTGGGGACATTTGGGGACATTGGGGACATTGGGGGACATTGGGGACATTTGGGGACATTGGGGACATTGGGGACATTTGGGGACATTTGGGGGCATTGGGGACATTGGGGACATTGGAGAACCTCGGGGTACGTCACTGTGGGGGGACACCATGGGGATACTGGGGACATCGGGGGATTTGGGGACATTGGGGACACAGTGACCAGGAGAGGACGCGGGTGACCATGGGAAGTCCAAAGTGACCACGAGAGGTGGCCCAGGTCTCCATGAGAGGACCCAGGTGGCCACCAGAAGATCCCACATGACCACCAGGAGACCCAAGTGACCGTGAGGTGGCCAGGAAGTGACCCAGGTGACCATGAGAGGTCCAAAGTGACCATGAGGAGACCCAGGTGACCACGAGAGGTTGCCCAGGTGACCATGAGAAGACCCCAGGTGACCATGAGAAGATCCAAGTGACCATGAGACAACCACCAGGAGACCCAGGTGACCACGAGGTGGCCAGGAAGTGACCCAGGTGACCACGAGAGGTCCAAAGTGACCATGAGGAGACCCAGGTGACCACGAGAGGTTGCCCAGGTGACCACCAGAAGACCCCAGGTGACCATGAGAAGATCCAAGTGACCATGAGACAACCACCAGGAGACCCAGGTGACCACGAGGTGCCCAAAGTGACCACGAGAGGACCCAGGTGACCATGAGAAGACCCAGGTGACCATGGGAGGTCCAAAGTGACCAGGAGAAGACCCAGGTGACCATGGGAAGACCCCAGGTGGCCAAGAGTGGACCCAGGTGACCATGAGAAGTCCAAAGTGACCACGAGGTGTTCAAAGTGACCAGGAGAGGACCCAGGTGACCACGAGAGGTGGCCCAGGTGACCATGAGAAGACCCAGGTGGCCAAGAGTGGACCCAGGTGACCACGAGAAGATCCCAGGTGACCACGAGGTGTTCAAAGTGACCAGGAGAGGATCCAGGTGACCACGAGAAGACCCCAGGTGACCACGAGGAGACCCAGGTGACCATGGGAGGTCCAAAGTGACCAGGAGAAGACCACGAGGTGCCCACAGCGACCACGAGAGGTGGCCCAGGTGACCACGAGAAGATCCCACACGACCCCCAGGAGACCCAGGTGACCATGAGAGGTCCAGAGTGACCAGGAGAGGACCCAGGTGACCATGGGAAGACCCCAGGTGACCAAGAGTGGACCCAGGTGACCATGAGAAGTCCAAAGTGACCACGAGGTGTTCAAAGTGACCAGGAGAGGATCCAGGTGACCACGAGAAGACCCAGGTGACCATGGGAGGTCCAAAGTGACCAGGAGAAGACCACGAGGTGCCCAAAGTGACCACGAGGTGCCCAAAGCGACCACGAGAGGTGGCCCAAAGTGACCACGAGAAGATCCCACACGACCCCCAGGAGACCCAGGTGACCACGAGGTGCCCAAAGTGACCAGGAGAGGACCCAGGTGACCACCAGGAGACCCAGGTGACCATGGGAAGACCCCAGGTGACCAAGAGTGGACCCAGGTGACCATGAGAAGTCCAAAGTGACCACGAGGTGTTCAAAGTGACCAGGACAGGATCCAGGTGACCACGAGAAGACCCCAGGTGACCATGGGAGGTCCAAAGTGACCATGAGAAGACCACGAGTTTCCCAAAGTCACCACAAGATGCCCACAGTGACCACGAGAGGTGGCCCAAAGTGACCACCAGAAGATCCCCCGCCACCCCCAGGCCTCCCCGAAGCCCCCTCAGATGCCACCAGCCGGGAGGTTCCCGGGTTCCCCGTCCCACCTTCGGGCGAGGTGGTGGCCCCCCAGCCCGAGGTCAGGCAGGAGGTGCCGGGCCGGGGCAGGCAGGAGGCCACCGGGATGGGCCGGACGCGCTCGGAGATGGCGGCCGGGGCCAGCAGCTGCAGCAGCATGATGTCGTTGTCCTTGGTGGTGGGGTCGTAGCCCGGGTGGGCCACCATGCGGGCCACCATGCGGCGCTCCTCGCCCGCCTCCCGCCCGTAGAGCCGGTGCTTGCCCAGGGCCACCGTGGTCACCCTGAGGGGGGGGACAGGGACATCTGAGGGACATCTCAGGAACATCTGAGGAACGTCTGAGGTCTGAGGAACGTCTGAGGAACATCTCAGGAACATCTCAGGAACATCTCAGGAACATCTCAGGAACACCTGAGGTCTGAGGGACACCTGAGGGACACTTGAGGAACACCTGAGGTCTGAGGAACATCTCAGGAACATCTGAGGAACGTCTGAGGAACATCTGAGTTCTGAGGGACACCTGAGGGACACCTGAGGAACACCTGAGGGGACACCTGAGGGACACGGGGCCACCATGCGCCGCTCCTCGCCCGCCTCCCGCCCGTAGAGCCGGTGCTTGCCCAGGGCCACCGTGGTCACCCTGAGGGGGGGGGACAGGAACATCTGAGGAACGTCTGAGGGACATCTGAGGAACGTCTGAGGGACACCTGAGGAACATCTCAGGAACATCTCAGGAACATCTCAGGAACATCTGAGGTCTGAGGAACACCTGAGGGACACCTGAGGGACACCTGAGGTCTGAGGAACATTTGAGGAACATCTGAGGGACACCTGAGGGACACCTGAGGAACACCTGAGGTCTGAGGAACATCTCAGGGACATCTGAGGAACATCTGAGGTCTGAGGGACACTGAGGAACATCTGAGGAACGTCTGAGGAACATCTGAGGTCTGAGGGACACCTGAGGGACACCTGAGGTCTGAGGAACGTCTGAGGGACATCTGAGGGACACCTGAGGAACATCTGAGGAACATCTCAGGAACATCTCAGGAACACCTGAGGAACATCTCAGGAACATCTCAGGAACATCTGAGGTCTGAGGGACACCTGAGGGACACCTGAGGAACATCTCAGGAACATCTGAGGTCTGAGGAACATCTGAGGAACGTCTGAGGGACACCTGAGGAACATCTGAGGAACATCTCAGGAACATCTGAGGAACATCTGAGGTCTGAGGAACGTCTGAGGAACATCTCAGGAACATCTGAGGTCTGAGGAACACCTGAGGGACATCTGAGGGACACCTGAGGGACACCTGAGGGACACCTGAGGGACATGGGCCCACCATGCGCCGCTCCTCGCCCGCCTCCCGCCCGTAGAGCCGGTGCTTGCCCAGGGCCACCGTGGTCACCCTGAGGGGGGGACAGGGACATCTGAGGAACGTCTGAGGAACATCTGAGGGACACCTGAGGGACACCTGAGGGACACCTGAGGTCTGAGGAACGTCTGAGGAACGTCTGAGGGACACCTGAGGTCTGAGGAACACCTGAGGGACATCTGAGGGACACCTGAGGGACACCTGAGGTCTGAGGAACATCTGAGGAACATCTCAGGAACACCTGAGGGACACCTGAGGGACACCTGAGGTCTGAGGAACATCTGAGGAACATCTCAGGAACATCTCAAGAACATCTCAGGAACATCTGAGGTCTGAGAGACACTGAGGAACATCTGAGGGACATCTGAGGAACATCTCAGGAACATCTCAGGAACATCTGAGGGACACCTGAGGGACACCTGAGGTCTGAGGAACGTCTGAGGAACATCTCAGGAACATCTCAGGAACATCTGAGGTCTGAGGGACACTGAGGGACACCTGAGGGACACGGGGCCACCATGCGCCGCTCCTCGCCCGCCTCCCGCCCGTAGAGCCGGTGCTTGCCCAGGGCCACCGTGGTCACCCTGAGGGGGGGGACAGGGACATCTGAGGAACGTCTGAGGAACATCTGAGGTCTGAGGAACATCTGAGGAACATCTCAGGAACATCTCAGGAACACCTGAGTTCTGAGGGACACCTGAGGGACACCTGAGGAACATCTCAGGAAGATCTGAGGGACACCTGAGGAACACCTGAGGTCTGAGGAACATCTCAGGAACATCTGAGGAACATCTGAGGAACATCTGAGGAACATCTGAGGAACATCTCAGGAACATCTGAGGAACATCTCAGGAACATCTGAGGAACATCTGAGGAACACCTGAGGAACATCTGAGGAACATCTCAGGAACATCTCAGGAACATCTGAGGGACACCTGAGGAACATCTGAGGTCTGAGGAACGTCTGAGGAACATCTCAGGAACATCTGAGGTCTGAGGGACACCTGAGGGACACCTGAGGGACACCTGAGGGACACCTGAGGGACACGGGGCCACCATGCGCCGCTCCTCGCCCGCCTCCCGCCCGTAGAGCCGGTGCTTGCCCAGGGCCACCGTGGTCACCCTGAGGGGGGGGACAGGGACATCTGAGGAACATCTGAGGGACACTGAGGAGCATCTGAGGAACGTCTGAGGGACACCTGAGGGACACCTGAGGAACATCTAAGGAACATCTCAGGAACATTTGAGGTCTGAGGGACATCTGAGGGACACTGAGGGACACCTGAGGGACACCTGAGGTCTGAGGAACGTCTGAGGAACATCTCAGGAACATCTCAGGAACACCTGAGGTCTGAGGGACACCTGAGGGACACCTGAGGGACACCTGAGGAACATTTGAGAAACATCTGAGGGACACCTGAGGGACACGGGCCCACCATGCGGCGCTCCTCGCCCGCCTCCTGCCCGTAGAGCCGGTGCTTGCCCAGGGCCACCGTGGTCACCCTGAGGGGGGGGACAGGGACATCTGAGGAACGTCTGAGGAACATCTGAGGAACGTCTGAGGAACATCTGAGGAACATCTGAGGAACATCTGAGGGACACCTGAGGAACACCTGAGGGACACCTGAGGGACACCTGAGGGACACCTGAGGAACATCTGAGGAACATCTCAGGAACATCTGAGGTCTGAGGGACACCTGAGGAACGTCTGAGGGACACATGGAGGGGACAGGGACAGGTGGGGACAGGTGTGGGACCCCTACGTCCCCCAAGTGTGCCCGAACTGTCGTCAGGTGTGCCCAGGTGTGCCCAGGTGTGTCCCAGGTGTGCCCAGGTGTGCCCAGGTGTGCCCAGGTGTGTCCCAGGTGTGTCCCAGGTGTGCCCCAGGTGTGCCCAGGTGTGCCCTTACCCCGGGGTGGTGCAGTGCGCCGCCGTCACCACCCAGTGCGGTGACACCAGGACACCTGTGAGTGCCCCAGGTGTGCCCCAGGTGTGTGCCAGGTGTGTCCCACCTGTCCCAAGTGTGCCCAGGTGTGCCCCAGGTGTGCCCAGGTGTGCCCAGGTGTGTCCCAGGTGTGCCCAGGTGTGCCCCAGGTGTGCCCAGGTGTGTCCCACCTGTCCCAGGTGTGCCCAGGTGTGCCCCAGGTGTGTGCCAGGTGTGTCCCACCTGTCCCAGGTGTGCCCAGGTGTGTCCCAGGTGTGCCCAGGTGTGTCCCACCTGTCCCAGGTGTGCCCAGGTGTGTCCCAGGTGTCCCCAGCTGTGCCCAGGTGTGCCCCAGGTGTGTCCCAGGTGTGCCCAGGTGTGTCCCAGGTGTGCCCAGGTGTGTCCCACCTGTCCCAGGTGTGCCCAGGTGTGCCCCAGGTGTGTCCCAGGTGTGTCCCAGGTGTGTCCCAGGTGTGTCCCAGGTGTGCCCAGGTGTGTCCCACCTGTCCCAGGTGTGTCCCAGGTGTGTCCCAGGTGTGCCCAGGTGTGTCCCACCTGTCCCAGGTGTGCCCAGGTGTGCCCAGGTGTGCCCAGGTGTGCCCCAGCTGTGCCCAGGTGTGCCCCAGGTGTGTCCCACCTGTCCCAGGTGTGCCCAGGTGTGCCCCAGGTGTGTCCCACCTGTCCCAGGTGTGTCCCAGGTGTGATCCAGGTGTCCCCAGGTGTGTCCAGGTGTGCCCAGGTGTGCCCAGCTGTGCCCAGGTGTGTCCCAGGTGTGTCCCAGGTGTGTCCCAGCTGTGCCCAGGTGCGTCTCACCTGTCCCAGGTGTCCCCAGGTGTGCCCAGGTGTGCCCAGGTGTGCCCCACCCTTCCCAGGTGTGTCCCAGGTGCCCCCAGCTGTGTCCCAGGTGTGCCCCAGGTGTGCCCAGGTGTGTCCCAGGTGTGTCTCACCTGTCCCAGGTGTGCCCAGGTGTGTCCCACCTGTCCCAGGTGTGCCCAGGTGTGCCCAGGTGTGTCCCACCTGTCCCAGGTGTGCCCCAGGTGTGTCTCACCTGTCTCAGGTGTGTGCCCAGGTGTGTCCCACCTGTCCCAGCTGTGCCCAGGTGTGCCCAGGTGTGTCTCACCTGTGCCCAGGTGTGCCCTTACCCCGGGGTGGTGCAGTGCGCCGCCGTCACCACCCAGCGCGGTGACACCAGGACGCCGCCGCAGTAGAGCTTGAACATGTCCAGCACGGCCACCTGCCAGGGCTGCGAGTGCGGGGCGCAGGCGTGGCCGCCGACCACGCGCGTGTCACCTGTCACCTGTGTCACCTGTGGGGCTGAGAGACACCTGTGTCACCTGTGTCACTGAGATAGAGACACCTGTGTCACCTGTGTGTCACTGAGAGACACCTGTGTGTCACCTGTGTGTCACCTGCCAGGGCTGCGAGTGCGGGACACAGGCGTGGCCACCGACCACCCGCATGTCACCTGTCACCTGTGTCACCTGTGGGGCTGAGAGACACACCTGTGTCACCTGTGTGTCACCTGTGTCACCTGTGGGGCTGAGAGACACCTGTGTGAGTCACCTGTGTCACCTGTGTCACTGTGTGTGTCACCTGTGTCACCTGTGCCACCTGCCAGGGCTGCGAGTGCGGGACACAGGCGTGGCCGCCGACGACACGCGTGTCACCTGTCACCTGTGGGGCTGAGAGACACACCTGTGTCACCTGTGTCACCTGTCACCTGTGTCACCTGTGTGTCACCTGTGTCACCTGTGCCACCTGCCGGGGCTGCGAGTGCGGGGCACAGGCGTGGCCACCGACCACGCGCGTGTCACCTGTCACCTGTGTCACCTGTGGGGCTGAGAGACACACCTGTGTCACTGTGTGTCACCTGTGTCACTGTGTGTGTCACCTGTGTCACCTGTGGGGCTGAGAGATACACCTGTGTCACTGTGTGTCACTGAGAGACACCTGTGTGTGTCACCTGTGTCACCTGTGTCACCTGTGTCACCTGTGTCACCTGTGTCACCTGCCAGGGCTGCGAGTGCGGGGCGCAGGCGTGGCCACCGACCACCCGCGTGTCACCTGTCACCTGTGGGGCTGAGAGACACCTGTGTGTCACTGAGATAGAGACACCTGTGTCACCTGTGTCACCTGTGTGTGTCACCTGTGTCACCTGTCACCTGTGTCACCTGTCACCTGTGTCACCTGTGGGGCTGAGAGACACCTGTGTGAGTCACCTGTGTGTCACTGTGTGTCACTGTGTGTGTCACCTGTGTCACCTGTGCCACCTGCCAGGGCTGCGAGTGCGGGGCGCAGGCGTGGCCACCGACCACACGGGTGTCACCTGTCACCTGTGTCACCTGTGGGGCTGAGATAGAGACACCTGTGTCACTGTGTGTCTCACCTGTGTCACTGTGTGTGTCACCTGTGTCACCTGTGTCACCTGTGCCACCTGCCAGGGCTGCGAGTGCGGGGCGCAGGCGTGGCCACCGACGACACGCGTGTCACCTGTCACCTGTGTCACCTGTGGGGCTGAGAGACACACCTGTGTCACTGTGTGTCACCTGTGTCACTGTGTGTGTCACCTGTGTCACCTGTGGGGCTGAGAGATACACCTGTGTCACTGTGTGTCACTGAGAGACACCTGTGTGTGTCACCTGTGTCACCTGTGTCACCTGTGTCACCTGTGTCACCTGTGTCACCTGCCAGGGCTGCGAGTGCGGGGCGCAGGCGTGGCCGCCGACCACGCGGGTGTCACCTGTCACCTGTGTCACCTGTGGGGCTGAGAGACACACCTGTGTGAGTCACCTGTGTGTCACGTGTGTCACCTGTGTCACCTGTGTCACCTGTGTCACCTGTGTCACCTGCCAGGGCTGCGAGTGCGGGGCACAGGCGTGGCCACCGACAACACGCGTGTCACCTGTCACCTGTATCACCTGTGGGGCTGAGAGACACCTGTGTGAGTCACCTGTGTCACCTGTGTGTGTCACCTGTGTCACTGTGTGAGTCACCTGTGTCACCTGTGTGAGTCACCTGTGTGTGTCACTGTGTCACTGTGTGTGTCACCTGTGTCACCTGTGCCACCTGCCAGGGCTGCGAGTGCGGGACGCAGGCGTGGCCGCCGACCACACGGGTGTCACCTGTCACCTGTGGGGCTGAGAGACACCTGTGTGTCATTGAGAGACACCTGTGTCACTGTGTGTCACTGTGTGTCACTGTGTGTGTCACCTGTGTCACCTGTGTCACTGTGTGTGTCACCTGTGTCACCTGTGTCACCTGCCAGGGCTGCGAGTGCGGGGCACAGGCGTGGCCACCAACGACACGCGTGTCACCTGTCACCTGTGGGGCTGAGAGACACCTGTGTGTCATTGAGAGACACCTGTGTGAGTCACCTGTGTGTCACTGTGTGTCACTGTGTGTGTCACCTGTGTCACCTGTGCCACCTGCCAGGGCTGCGAGTGCGGGGCGCAGGCGTGGCTGCCCACGACACGCGTGTCACCTGTCACCTGTGTCACCTGTGGGGCTGAGATAGAGACACCTGTGTCACTGTGTGTGTCACTGTGTGTGTGTCACCTGTGCCACCTGTGTCACCTGTGGGGCTGAGAGACACACCTGTGTCACTGAGATAGACACACCTGTGTCACCTGTGTGTCACCTGTGTCACCTGTGTGTGTCACCTGTGTGTGTCACCTGTGTCACCTGTGCCACCTGCCAGGGCTGCGAGTGCGGGGCGCAGGCGTGGCCGCCAACGACACGCGTGTCACCTGTCACCTGTGGGGCTGAGAGACACACCTGTGTCACTGAGATAGAGACACCTGTGTCACCTGTGTCACCTGTGTCACCTGTGTCACCTGTGGGGCTGAGAGACACACCTGTGTCACTGAGATAGAGACACCTGTGTCACTGTGTCACCTGTGTCACCTGCCAGGGCTGCGAGTGCGGGGCACAGGCGTGGCCACCGACAACACGCGTGTTACCTGTCACCTGTATCACCTGTGGGGCTGAGAGACACACCTGTGTGAGTCACCTGTGTGTGTCACCTGTGCCACCTGCCAGGGCTGCGAGTGCAGGACACAGGCGTGGCCACCGACCACACGCGTGTCACCTGTCACCTGTGGGGCTGAGATAGAGACACACCTGTGTGAGTCACCTGTGTCACCTGTGTGTGTCACCTGTGTCACTGTGTGAGTCACCTGTGTCACCTGTGTGAGTCACCTGTGTGTGTCACTGTGTCACTGTGTGTGTCACCTGTGTCACCTGTGCCACCTGCCAGGGCTGCGAGTGCGGGGCGCAGGCGTGGCCGCCGACCACACGGGTGTCACCTGTCACCTGTGTCACCTGTGGGGCTGAGAGACACCTGTGTGAGTCACCTGTGTCAGCTGTGTGTGTCACCTGTCACCTGTGGGGCTGAGATAGAGACACCTGTGTCACTGTGTGTCACTGAGAGACACCTGTGTCACCTGTGTCACTGTTTGTGTCACCTGTGTCACCTGTGTCACCTGCCAGGGCTGCGAGTGCGGGGCACAGGCGTGGCCACCAACGACACGCGTGTCACCTGTCACCTGTGGGGCTGAGAGACACCTGTGTGTCATTGAGAGACACCTGTGTCACTGTGTGTCACTGTGTGTCACTGTGTGTGTCACCTGTGCCACCTGTGTCACCTGCCAGGGCTGCGAGTGCGGGGCACAGGCGTGGCCACCAACGACGCGGGTGTCACCTGTCACCTGTGTCACTGTGTGTCACTGAGAGACACACCTGTGTCACTGAGATAGAGACACCTGTGTGTCACTGTGTGTGTCACCTGTGCCACCTGTGCCACCTGTGTGAGTCACCTGTGTGTGTCACTGAGAGACACCTGTGTGTGTCACCTGTGTCACCTGTGTGTCACTGTGTGTGTCACCTGTGTCACCTGTGCCACCTGCCAGGGCTGCGAGTGCGGGACACAGGCGTGGCCGCCGACCACACGCGTGTCACCTGTCACCTGTGGGGCTGAGAGACACCTGTGTGTCACTGTGTGTCACCTGTGTGTGTCACCTGTGTCACCTGTGTCACCTGTGTCACCTGTGTCATCTGTGGGGCTGAGAGACACACCTGTGTCACTGTGTGTCACTGTGTGTCACCTGTGCCACCTGCCAGGGCTGCGAGTGCGGGGCGCAGGCGTGGCCACCGACCACACGCGTGTCACCTGTCACCTGTGTCACCTGTGGGGCTGAGAGACACCTGTGTGTCACCTGTGTGTGTCACCTGTGCCACCTGTGTCACCTGTGGGGCTGAGATAGAGACACCTGTGTCACCTGTGTGTGTCACCTGTGTCACCTGTGGGGCTGAGAGACACACCTGTGTCACCTGTCTCCACAGACACCGCGAGGACATCAATCACCTGTGTCACCCCTCACCTGTCCCGCCCTCACCTGTCCATCTCTCACCTGTCCCTCCCTCACCTGTCCATCCCTCACCTGTCCATCTCTCACCTGTCCCACCCTCACCTGTCCCTCCCTCACCTGTCCCTCACCTGTCCATCCCTCACCTGTCCCTCCCTCACCTGTCCATCCCTCACCTGTCCATCCCTCACCTGTCCCTCCCTCACCTGTCCATCTCTCACCTGTCCCTCCCTCACCTGTCCCTCCCTCACCTGTCCATCTCTCACCTGTCCATCCCTCACCTGTCCATCTCTCACCTGTCCCTCCCTCACCTGTCCCTCCCTCACCTGTCCATCTCTCACCTGTCCATCCCTCACCTGTCCCACCCTCACCTGTCCGTCTCTCACCTGTCCATCCCTCACCTGTCCATCCCTCACCTGTCCCTCCCTCACCTGTCCATCCCTCACCTGTCCCACCCTCACCTGTCCCTCCCTCACCTGTCCATCTCTCACCTGTCCATCCCTCACCTGTCCCACCCTCACCTGTCCCTCCCTCACCTGTCCCTCACCTGTCCATCCCTCACCTGTCCCTCCCTCACCTGTCCATCCCTCACCTGTCCATCCCTCACCTGTCCCTCACCTGTCCATCCCTCACCTGTCCCTCTCTCACCTGTCCATCCCTCACCTGTCCATCCCTCACCTGTCCATCCCTCACCTGTCCCTCACCTGTCCCTCCCTCACCTGTCCATCCCTCACCTGTCCATCCCTCACCTGTCCCTCTCTCACCTGTCCATCCCTCACCTGTCCCACCCTCACCTGTCCATCCCTCACCTGTCCATCCCTCACCTGTCAGCAGCAGCAGCACCGTCAGGGTCGCCGCCAGGGGGCGCCGCTTCATGGCCTCTGCGGGGGCGGGGCCGAGAGTTTGGGGTCAATTCCGGGGAATTTGGGGAATTTGGGGAATTTGGGGCTTTTTGGGGCCGTTTTTGGGGTGGTTCGGGGTCAATTTGGGGGAGTTTGGGTCATTTTTGGGGTCATTTTGGGGGATTTTGGGGTCATTTTTTGGGGTCATTTTTGGGTCATTTTTGGGGTCATTTTTGGGGTTTTGGGGATTATTTTTTGGGGGATTTTGGGGTAATTTTTGGGGATTTTGGGGTCGATTTTGGGGATTATTTTTGGGAATTTTGGGGTCATTTTTGGGGTCATTTTGGGGGATTTTGGGGGATTTTGGGGTCATTTTTGGGGTAATTTTGGGGGTTTTTGGTCATTTTTGGGGGATTTTGGGGTCATTTTTGGGTCATTTTGGGAGGATTTTGGGGTCATTTTGGGGTCATTTTTGGGGTCATTTTTGGGGTTTTGGGGATTATTTTTTGGGGGATTTTGGGGTCATTTTTGGGGATTTTGGGCTCATTTTTGGGGTCATTTTTGGGGTAATTTTTGGAGATTTGGGGTCAGTTTTGGAGATTTTGGGGTCATTTTTGGGGATTTTGGGGTCATTTTTGGGATTTGGGGATCATTTTGGGGGGGGTTGGGATTTTTGGGGATTTTGGGGTCATTTTGGGGGGATTTGGGATCATTTTAGGGGATTTGGGATTTTTGGGGATCAGGGATCGTTTTTTGGTATTTTGGGGTCATTTTGGGGGGATTTGGGGATCATTTTTGGGGGGATTTTGGGGTCACTTTTTGGGATTTTGGGGTAATTTTTTGGGGTTTTGGGGTCATTTTTGGGGGATTTTGGGGTCATTTTTGGGGGATTTGGGATTTTTGGGGACCAGGGATCTTTTGGTTTTTTTTGATTTTGGGATAATTTTTGGGATTTTGGGGTCATTTTTGGGGTTTTCGGGATAATTTTTTTGGGATTTGGGATCATTTTGGAAGATTTGGGATTTTTGGGACCAGGGATCATTTTTTTGGGATTTGGGGATCATTTTTGGGGGGATTTTTGGGTCATTTTTGGGATTTTGGGTTCATTTTTTGGGGATTTTGGGGTCATATTTGGGGGGTTTTTTTGGGGGGCATTTTTGGGGTGATTTTGGTGTTTTTTGGGTAGTTTTTGTGGGATTTTGGGATCATTTTTTGGGGATTTTGGGATCATTTTTTGGGGATTTTGGGCTCATTTTTTTGGGATTTTGGGGTAATTTTTGGGGTTTTGGGGTCATTTTGGGGGATTTGGGATTTTTGGTGATCAGGGATCATTTTTTTGGGATTTTGGGCTCATTTTTGGGGGATTTGGGGATAATTTTTGGGGATTTTGGGCTCATTTTTGGGAATTTTGGGATCATTTTTTTTGGGATTTTGGGATAATTTTTGGGGATTTTGGTCTCATTTTTGGGGATTTTGGGATCATTTTTTTTGGGATTTTGGGATTTTGGGATCATTTTTGGGGGTTTTGGGATCATTTTTGGGAATTTTGGGATCATTTTTGGGGGATTTTGGGATCATTTTTTTTGGGATTTTGGGATTTTGGGATCATTTTTGGGGGTTTTGGGATCATTTTTGGGAATTTTGGGATCATTTTTGGGGGATTTTGGGCTCATTTTTGAGGATTTTGGGATCATTTTTGGGAATTTTGGGATCATTGTTTTGGGATTTTGGGATAATTTTTGGGGATTTTCGGATCATTTTTGGGAATTTTGGGATCATTTTTTGGGGATTTTGGGCTCATTTTTGGGGATTTTGGGATCATTTTTTTTGGATTTTGGGATCATTTTTGGGATTTTGGGCTCATTTTTGGGAATTTTGGGATCATTTTTAGGGGATTTTGGGCTCATTTTGGGGGATTTTGGGATAATTTTTGGGGGATTTTGGGATCATTTTTGGGAATTTTGGGCTCATTTTTTGGGGATTTTGGGCTCATTTTTGAGGATTTTGGACTAATTTTTTGGGGATTTTGGGATCATTTTTGGGAATTTTGGGCTCATTTTTGGGAATTTTGGGATCATTTTTTTTGGATTTTGGGATCATTTTTGGGAATTTTGGGTCATTTTTGGGGGATTTTGGGATCATTTTTGGGGATTTTGGGCTCATTTTTGGGAATTTTGGGCTCATTTTTTGGGAATTTTGGGATCATTTTTGGGGGATTTTGGGATCATTTTTGGGAATTTTGGGCTCATTTTTGAGGATTTTGGGATCATTTTTGGGGATTTTGGGATCATTTTTTGGGGATTTTGGGATCATTTTGGGGGATTTTGGGATCATTTTTTGGGGATTTTGGGATCATTTTTGGGAATTTTGGGCTCATTTTTTGGGAATTTTTGGGCTCATTTTTGAGGATTTTGGGATCATTTTAGCTTCTCCCCTCCCCCCGCCCCATCGGGGCCCTTTCGCAACGGTGACGTCACCGGGCCCAACCCGCCCCGGCGGTTCGGGCTCATTAACGAGGGCGTTAATTGGCCTTAATGAGCGGCCGCCACCCCGCCCCTCCCCCACCCCGGCCCGGGGCGCGGTGACCTCCGGTGACCCCGCGGGGGGGGGGGAGGGGAAAGGGGGCGGGGCCCGGGAAAGGGGGCGGGGCTCTGGAAAGGGGGCGGGGCCAGCCCGGGGTCCCAGTTTGGGCTCAGGTCCCAGTTTGGGTTCCCAGTTTGGGGCTGGATTCCCAGTTTGGGTTCCCAGTTTGGGGTCCCAGTTTGGGGCTGGGTTCCCAGTTTGGGGTCCCAGTTTGGGTTCCCAGTTTGGGGCTGGGTTCCCAGTTTGGGGTCCCAGTTTGGGTTCCCAGTTTGGGGCTGGATTCCCAGTTTGGGTTCCCAGTTTGGGTTCCCAGTTTGGGGTCCCAGTTTGGATTCCCAGTTTGGGGCTGGGTTCCCAGTTTGGGGTCCCAGTTTGGGTTCCCAGTTTGGGGCTGGATTCCCAGTTTGGGTTCCCAGTTTGGGGTCCCAGTTTGGATTCCCAGTTTGGGGCTGGGTTCCCAGTTTGGGTTCCCAGTTTGGGGTCCCAGTTTGGGGCTGGATTCCCAGTTTGGGGTCCCAGTTTGGGTTCCCAGTTTGGGGCTGGATTCCCAGTTTGGGTTCCCAGTTTGGGTTCCCAGTTTGGGTTCCCAGTTTGGGGCTGGATTCCCAGTTTGGGGTCCCAGTTTGGGTTCCCAGTTTGGGGCTGGATTCCCAGTTTGGGTTCCCAGTTTGGGTTCCCAGTTTAGGTTCCCAGTTTGGGGCTGGATTCCCAGTTTGGGGTCCCAGTTTGGGTTCCCAGTTTGGGGCTGGGTTCCCAGTTTGGGTTCCCAGTTTGGGGTCCCAGTTTGGGTTCCCAGTTTGGGGCTGGATTCCCAGTTTGGGGTCCCAGTTTGGGTTCCCAGTTTGGGGCTGGGTTCCCAGTTTGGATTCCCAGTTTGGGGTCCCAGTTTGGGTTCCCAGTTTGGGGCTGGATTCCCAGTTTGGGGTCCCAGTTTGGGTTCCCAGTTTGGGGCTGGGTTCCCAGTTTGGGTTCCCAGTTTAGGTTCCCAGTTTGGGGCTGGATTCCCAGTTTGGGGTCCCAGTTTGGGTTCCCAGTTTGGGGCTGGGTTCCCAGTTTGGATTCCCAGTTTGGGTTCCCAGTTTGGGGCTGGGTTCCCAGTTTGGATTCCCAGTTTGGGGTCCCAGTTTGGGTTCCCAGTTTGGGGCTGGATTCCCAGTTTGGATTCCCAGTTTGGGTTCCCAGTTTGGGGCTGGGTTCCCAGTTTGGGTTCCCAGTTTGGGGTCCCAGTTTGGGTTCCCAGTTTGGGGTTGGGTTCCCAGTTTGGATTCCCAGTTTGGGGGTCCCAGTTTGGGGCTGGATTCCCAGTTTGGGTTCCCAGTTTGGATTCCCAGTTTGGGGCTGGGTTCCCAGTTTGGGTTCCCAGTTTGGGTTCCCAGTTTGGATTCCCAGTTTGGGGTCCCAGTTTGGGGCTGGATTCCCAGTTTGGATTCCCAGTTTGGGTTCCCAGTTTGGATTCCCAGTTTGGGTTCCCAGTTTGGAGTCCCAGTTTGGGGCTGGATTCCCAGTTTGGATTCCCAGTTTGGGTTCCCAGTTTGGATTCCCAGTTTGGGGCTGGATTCCCAGTTTGGGTTCCCAGTTTGGGTTCCCAGTTTGGGGTCCCAGTTTGGGGTCCCAGTTTGGGGCTGGATTCCCAGTTTGGGTTCCCAGTTTGGGTTCCCAGTTTGGGCTCAGGCCCCGCCCACCAGAAGTTGGCCCCGCCCCTTCCCCGTGGGAACCGGACCCGGGGAGGGACTGGGACCAACTGGGCCAAACTGGGATCAACTGGGACCAACTGGGAGAGGGGGACACTGGACTGGGCCAAACCGGGACAGTGACACCGGGAACTGGGGCCAAACTGGGACAAACTGGGACAAACTGGGACAGGGTGACACCGGGAACTGGGGCCAAACTGGGACAGACTGGGACTGGGTCAAACTGGGACAAACTGGGACAGACTGGGACAGAGTGACACTGGGAACTGGGGCCAAACTGGGACAAACTGGGATGGGGTGACACCAGGAACTGGGACAAACTGGGACAAACTGGGGCCAAACTGGGACAGGGTCAAACTGGGACAGGGCCAAACTGGGACAGAGTGACACCAGGAACTGGGGCCAAACTGGGCCAAACTGGGACAGGGTGACACTGGGAACTGGGGCCAAACTGGGACAAACTGGGACAAACTGGGACAGGGTGACACTGGGAACTGGGACAAACTGGGACAGTGACACCAGGAACTGGGACAAACTGGGACAAACTGGGACAGGGTGACACTGGGAACTGGGACAAACTGGGGCCAAACTGGGACAGGGTGACACTGGGAACTGGGGCCAAACTGGGCCAAACTGGGACAAACTGGGACAGGGTGACACTGGGAACTGGGGCCAAACTGGGACAGTGACACCAGGAACTGGGACAGGGTCACACCGGGAACTGGGGCCAAACTGGGACAAACTGGGACAAACTGGGACAGTGTCACTGGGAACTGGGGCCAAACTGGGACAAACTGGGACAAACTGGGAGAGTGACACCGGGAACTGGGACAAACTGGGGCCAAACTGGGAACTGGGGCCAAACTGGGACAGTGACACCGGGAACTGGGCCAAACTGGGGCCAAATTGGGACGGGGTGACACCGGGAACTGGGCCAAACTGGGACAGTGACACCGGGAACTGGGACA
Source organism: Phylloscopus collybita (assembly GCA_027886175.1). Lineage (NCBI taxonomy): Eukaryota > Metazoa > Chordata > Aves > Passeriformes > Phylloscopidae > Phylloscopus > Phylloscopus collybita. The sequence continues at coordinate 30,217 of JAJNNQ010000396.1, forward strand.
AACTGGGGCCAAACTGGGAACTGGGGCCAAACTGGGACAGTGACACCAAGAACTGGGACAGGGTCACACCGGGAACTGGGGCCAAACTGGGACAGGGTGACACTGGGAACTGGGACAAACTGGGACAGGGTGAGACTGGGACTGGGTCAGACTGGGCCAAACTGGGGCCATACTGGGCCAAACTGGGACGGGGTGACACCGGGAACTGGGGCCAAACTGGGACAGGGTGGGACCAGGACTGGGCCAAACTGGGACAGGGTCAGACTGGGCCAAACTGGGGCCAAACTGGGACAGTGACACCAGGAACTGGGACAGGGTCACACCGGGAACTGGGGCCAAACTGGGGCCATACTGGGCCAAACTGGGCCAAACTGGGATGGGGTGACACCGGGAACTGGGGCCAAACTGGGACAGGGTCAGACTGGGACAAACTGGGACAAACTGGGACAGACTGGGCCAAACTGGGACAGTGACACTGGGAACTGGGACAGGGTCACACCGGAACTGGGGCCAAACTGGGGCTGGGGCCAAACTGGGATAAACTGGGGCCAAACTGGGACAGGGCTAAACTGGGACAGTGACACCAAGAACTGGGACAAACTGGGACAAACTGGGACGGGGTGACACTGGGAACTGGGACAAACTGGGGCCAAACTGGGAACTGGGGCCAAACTGGGACAGAGTGACACCAGGAACTGGGACAGGGTCACACCAGGAACTGGGACAAACTGGGACAGGGTGAGACTGGGACTGGGTCAGACTGGGCCATACTGGGCCAAACTGGGCCAAATTGGGACGGGGGTGACACCGGGAACTGGGGCCAAACTGGGACAGGGTGGGACCAGGACTGGGCCAAACTGGGAACTGGGGCCAAACTGGGACAGTGACACCAGGAACTGGGACAGGGTCACACCAGGAACTGGGCCAAACTGGGACTGGGTCAGACTGGGCCAAACTGGGGCCAAACTGGGGCCATACTGGGCCACCCTCCCCCCCCCCTCGCCCCTCCCCTCCCCTCCCCCCCCCCCCAAACCTCTGCTCCGCCCCTCGGGGGGGCCGGGTGGGGGAGGGGCCCGGGGCTCTCCCGCCGTCGCTGTCGCCGCCGTTGTCCCCTTCGCTTGTTGTCCCCGCGCTGTCCCCGCGCTGTCCCCGCGCGCGCGCGCGCTGTCCCCAAAAGCGGGGGGGGGGGACACGCCCCTCCCCCCACCCCACCCCGCCCCTCCCTTCTCTTAAATTCCCCAATTAATTTTTTTTTTTTTTTTTAATTGGGGCGTGGTTGTGAGGGGGGGAGGGGGGGGGGACGCGGATTAATCCGGGCGGGGCTGCCCCGGGGGGGGGTGGGGGAGGGGTGGAGGGGGTGGGGGGAGGGGCGGGGAGGTTGTGGGGGGAGGGGTTTTGGGGGGGGGATTTTTTTTTTTGGGCGGGGGGGAAAGGTTTTGGTCGGTCCTGATTGGCCGAGGGGGAATTTGGGGAGAAAATTTGAGGGATTTTTTTGGGGGGGATTTTGGGGAGTCCTGATTGGTTGGAAGAGATTTGGGGGGTCCTGATGGGTTGGGGAGAGATTTTGGGGGAATTTTGGGGGGTCCTGATTGGTTGGGGAGAGATTTTGGGGGGGTCCTGGTTGGTTGGGAGGGATTTTTTTGGGGGGGATTTTGGATGGTCCTGGTTGGTTGGGGAGAGATTTTTGGGGGGGTCCTGATGGCTTGGGGAGAGATTTTGGGGGATTTTTGGGGAGTCCTGATTGGTTGGGGAGAGATTTGGGGGGGTCCTGATTGGTTGGGAGGGATTTTTTTGGGGGGAATTTTTGGGGAGTGCTGATTGGTTGGGGAGAGATTTTGGGGGGGGGGTCCTGATTGGTTGGGGAGAGATTTGGGGGGGTCCTGATTGGTTGGGAGGGATTTTTTTGGGGGGGATTTTGGATGGTCCTGGTTGGTTGGGAGGGATTTTGGGGGGGGTCCTGATTGGTTGGAAGAGATTTGGGGGGGGTCCTGGTTGGTTGGGGAGGGATTTTTGGGGAGTCCTGATTGGTTGGGAGGGATTTTTTTGGGGGGGATTTTGGATGGTCCTGGTTGGTTGGGAGGGATTTTGGGGAGTCCTGATGGGTTGGGGAGAGATTTTGGGGGAATTTTGGGGGGTCCTGATTGGTTGGGGAGAGATTTTGGGGGGGGGGTCCTGATTGGTTGGGGAGAGATTTGGGGGGGGGTCCTGATTGGTTGGGGAGAGATTTTTGGGGGGGTCCTGGTTGGTTGGAAGAGATTTGGGGGGGGTCCTGATTGGTTGGGGAGAGATTTTGGGGGGGGATCCTGATTGGCTGGGGAGAGATTTGGGGGGGTCCTGATTGGTTGGGAGGGATTTTTTTTGGGAGGGATTTTTGGGGAGTCCTGATTGGTGAGGGAGAAATTTTAGGGGGGATTTTGGGAGGTCCTGGTTGGTTGGGGAGGGATTTTGGGGGGGTCCTGATTGGTTGGGGAGAGATTTGGGGGGGTCCTGATTGGTTGGGAGGGATTTTTTGGGGGGAATTTTTGGGGAGTGCTGATTGGTTGGGGAGAGATTTTGGGGGGGGGGGTCCTGATTGGTTGGGGAGAGATTTGGAGGGGTCCTGATTGGTTGGGAGGGATTTTTTTGGGGGGGATTTTGGATGGTCCTGGGGTTGGTTGGGGAGGGATTTTGGGGGGGTCCTGATTGGTTGGAAGAGATTTGGGGGGAATTGGGGGGTCCTGGTTGGTTGGGGAGAGATTTTGGGGGGGGGTCCTGATTGGCTGGGGAGAGATTTGGGGGGTCCTGATTGGTTGGGAGGGATTTTTTTTGGGGGGATTTTTGGGGAGTCCTGATTGGTGAGGGAAAGATTTTGGGGGGGATTTTGGGAGGTCCTGGTTGGTTGGGGAGAGATTTTGGGGGGATTTTGGGAGGTCCTGGTTGGTTGGGAGGGATTTTTTTGGGGGGGATTTTGGGGGGTCCTGATTGGTTGGGGAGAGATTTGGGGGTGTCCTGATTGGTTGGGAGGGATTTTTTTGGGGGGAATTGGGGGGTCCTGGTTGGTTGGGGAGGGATTTTGGGGAGTCCTGATTGGTTGGAAGAGATTTGGGGGGAATTGGGGGGTCCTGATTGGTTGGGAGGGATTTTTGGGGGGATTTTTGGGGAGTCCTGATTGGTTGGGAAGAGATTTGGGGGGGGGATTTTGGGGGGGTCCTGATTGGTTAGGAGGGATTTTGGGAGAAATTGGGGAGAAATTTGGGGGATTCAGGGGTGGTCCTGATTGGTGGGGGAGAGATTTTTGGGAGGATTTTGGGTGGTCCTGGTTGGTTTTGGGGAGGGGATTTGGGTGGAAATTTGGGAAGGATTTGGAGGGATCCTGATTGGTTGGGAGGGATTTTGGAGGGGTTTTGGGTGGAAATTTGGGGAGGATTTGGAGGGTCCTGATTGGCTGGGGAGAGATTTTTGGGGGGAGATTTGGGGGAGATTTTGGGAGGGATTTGGGGGGGGCGGGTCTTGATTGGTTGAGAGAGATTTTGGGAGGGTTTGGGGGGGGTCTTGATTGGTTGGGGGGAGATTTTGGGGAGGATTTTGGGGGGGGGGATTCAGAGGGTCCTGATTTATTTGGGGAGGGGCTTGGGGGGGGGATTTTAGGGGGGGGTGCGCCCTGATTGGCTGAAGGAGAATTGGAGGAATTTTGGGGAGGGGATTTGGAGGGCCCTGATTGGTCGGGGGATTTGGAGGAATTTTTTTGTAGGGATCTTGGGGGGAATTGGGGGACCCTGATTGGCTGAGAGGGATTTTGGGGGAATTTTGGGGGGGATTCTGAAAGGGACCCCCCCCCCTCCTGCCATTTCCCCTTTTCCCACTTTTCACTCCATTTTCCATTTCCCCCCCCCTCACAATTCCCAACCTTTCCCCCCTCATTTCCCCCAGGCTTTTTACCCCTTTCCCACATTTTTTCTCCTCACGTTTTCCACTTTTATCCCCCTCACTTTTTCCATCTTTCCCTCTCATTTTCCTGCTCCTTTCCCACCATTTCCCCTCACATTTCCCTCCATTTTCCCCTCACGTTTCCCTCCCTTTCCCCCTCACATTTCCCGCCCTTTCCCCCTCACATTTCCCGCCCTTTTCCCCTCACATTTCCCGCCATTTTCCCCTCACATTTCCCTCCATTTTCCCCCTCACACTTCCCACTCATTTCCCATCATTTCCCTCCTTTTCCCCCTCACATTTCCCGCCATTTTCCCCTCACATTTTCCCTCCCGTTTCCCCACACATTTCCCATTTCCCCCTCACATTTCCCCCTCACCTTTCCCTCCCTTTTCCCCTCACGTTTCCCTCCATTTTCCCCTCACATTTCCCTCCATTTCCCCCTCACATTTCCCTCCATTTTCCCCTCACATTTCTCTCCCTTTTCCCCTCACATTTCCCTCCATTTTCCCCTCATGTTTCCCTCCCTTTCCCCCTCACATTTCCCACTCTTTTCT
>JAJNNQ010000397.1:0-54563 GCA_027886175.1 Phylloscopus collybita
TTAGGGATAATTCCCGTTATTTTCCCCCCCCAGGCCGCGTCCCCGAGGGCGCCCCCCGGCGGGTCCTGGACGGCGCCACCCGGCAGCGCCGCCTGCACCGGCAGCTGGAGGCGCTGGAGAACGACAACTTCGGGGATGACCCGCAGGCGGGGCTGCCCCGGCCCGGGAAACGGCTCCCGAACTTCAGCGACACCGCCGAGACCGGTACCGGGCACCGGAACCGGGAATGGAACCGGGGAGGAGCGGGGGGAACCGAGGGGAACCGGAACTGGGAATGGGGGGGACCGGGGGGAACCGGAACTGGGAATGGGGGGGACCGGGGGGGAACCGGAACTGGGAATGGGGGGGACCGGGGGGACCGGGAAACGGCTCCCGAACTTCAGCGACACCGCCGAGACCGGTACCGGGCACCGGAACCGGGAATGGAACCGAACCGGGGGGGAGCGGGGGGAACCGGGACCGGAACTGAGGGGCACCGGGGGAACCGGGAATGGGGGGTTTGAAACGGCTCCCGAACTTCAGCGACACCGCCGAGACCGGTACCGGCACCGGAACCGGAATGGAACCGGGGGGAACCGGGGGGGGACCGGAACTGGGAATGGGGGGCACCGGAACTGGGAATGGGGGGGACCGGAACTGGGAATGGGGGAACCGGGGGGAACCGGAACTGGGAATGGGGGGGACCGGGGGGAACCGGAACTGGGAATGGGGGAACCGGGGGGGAACCGGAACTGGGAATGGGGGGAACAGGGGGGAACCGGAACTGGAATGGGGGGAACCGAGGGGAACCGGAACTGGGAATGGGGGGAACCGGAACTGGGAATGGGGGGAACCGGGGGGACCGGGAATGGGGGGTTTGGGGGGGTTTGGGGTCCCAAGGCAGAGGGGGCTCAATTTTGGGCTCCCCCAGGTAATTTTTTTGGGCTCCCAGGTGATTTTTGGGCTCCCAGGTGATTTTTTGGGGTCTCCCAGGTGATTTTTGGGGGGTCCAAGGGGCGAGGGACTCAATTTTGGGGTCCCCCAGGTGATTTTTTGGGTTCCCCAGGTAATTTTTGGGCTCCCCCAGATGATATTTTGGGGTCCCCCAGGTGATTTTTGGGGGTCCCCCAGGTGATTTTTTGGGGGTCCCCCAGGTGATTTTTTGGGGTCCCAGGTGATATTTTGGGTTCCCCAGGTACTTTTTGGGGTCCCCCAGGTGATTTTTTGGGTTCCCCAGGTGATTTTTGGGGATCCCCAGGTGATTCTTGGGAGTCCCAGGTGATTTTTTGGGGGTCCCAGGGCAGAGGGGGCTCAATTTTGGGCTCCCCCAGGTGATATTTTGGGCTCCCCAGGTGATTTTTGGGGTCCCAGGTGATATTTTGGGGTCCCAGATGATATTTTGGGCTCCCCAGGTGATTTTTGGGGTCCCAGGTGATATTTTGGGCTCCCTGGTGATTTTTTGGGCTCCCCAGGTGATTTTTGGGCTCCCCAGGAAATTTTTGGGGCTCCCAGGTGATTTTTGGGCTCCCAGGTGATTTTTTGGGCTCCCCCAGGTGATTTTTGGGCTCCCAGGTAATTTTTGGGCTCCCCCAGGTGATTTTTGGGGCTCCCAGGTGATTTTTGGGGGGTCCCAGGGCGGAGGGGGCTCAGTTTTGGCTCCCAGGTGATATTTTGGGTTCCCCAGGTGATTTTTTGGGCTCCCCCAGGTGATATTTTGGGGTCCCCCAGGTGATTTTTGGGCTCCCCAGGTGATTTTTGGGCTCCCCAGGGAAGAAGAAGAAGAAACCCGCGGCGACCACTTCAAGCTGCGCTTCCGCAAGAACTTCCAGGCGCTGCTGGAGGAGCAGGTGGGGGAGGTTTGGGGGGGATTTTGGGGAATTTTGGGGGGATTTGGGAATTTTGGGAAAATTTGGGGAGTTTGGAGGAATTTGGGGGTGAATTTGAGGCGATTTTGGGGCTGAATTTTGCATTTTGGGGCTGATTTTGGAGCTGAATTCTGGTTTTTGGGCTGATTTTGGGGCTGAATTCTGCACTTTGGGGCTGATTTTGGGGCTGATTTTGCATTTTTGGCTGGATTTGGGCTGAATTCAGGATTTTGGGGCTGATTTTGGGGCTGAATTCTGGGTTTGGGGGCTGATTTTGGGGCTGAATTTTGCATTTTGGGGCTGATTTTGGGGCTGAATTCAGGATTTTTGGGGCTGGATTTGGGGCTGATTTTGGGGCTGAATTCAGGATTTTGGGGCTGATTTTGGGGCTGAATTTTGCATTTTGGGGCTGATTTTGGGTCTGAATTCTGCATTTTGGGGCTGATTTTGGAGCTGAATTCTGGTTTTTGGGCTGATTTTGGGGCTGAATTCTGATTTTGGGCTGATTTTGGGGCTGAATTCTGGTTTTGGGGGATGAATTTGGGGCTGAATTCTGGTTTTTGGGCTGGATTTGGGGTTGATTTTGGGGCTGAATTTGCATTTTGGGGCTGATTTTGGGGCTGAATTCAGGATTTTTGGGGCTGGATTTGGGGCTGATTTTGGAGCTGATTTTGGAGCTGATTTTGGAGCTGAATTCAGGATTTTGGGGCTGATTTTGGGGCTGAATTTTGCATTTTGGGGCTGGATTTTGGGGCTGAATTCTGCATTTTGGGGTTGATTTTGTGGCTGAATTCAGGATTTTGGGGCTGATTTTGGGGCTGAATTCTGGGTTTTGGGCTGGATTGGGGGCTGATTTTGGGGCTGAATTTTGCATTTTGGGGCTGATTTTGGGGCTGAATTTTGCATTTTGGGGCTGATTTTGGGGCTGAATTCAGGATTTTGGGCTGGATTTGGGGCTGAATTTTGCATTTTAGGGCTGATTTTGGAGCTGAATTATGGTTTTTGGGCTGATTTTGGAGCTGATTCTGGAGCTGAATTCAGGATTTTGGGGCTGATTTTGGAGCTAAATTCAGGATTTTGGGGCTGATTTGGGGGCTGAATTCTGGGTTTTGGGCTGGATTTTGGGGCTGAATTCTTCATTTTGGGGCTGATTCTGGAGCTGAATTCAGGATTTTGGGCTGGATTTTGGGGCTGAATTCTGGTTTTTGGGCTGGATTTGGGGCTGATTTTGGAGCTGATTTCGGAGCTAAATTCAGGATTTTGGGGCTGGATTTGGAGCTGAATTCAGGATTTTGGGGCTGATTTTGGGGCTGAATTCTGCATTTTGGAGCTGATTTTGGGGCTAAATTCAGGATTTTGGAGCTGATTTTGGGGCTGAATTTTGCATTTTGGGGCTGATTTTTGGAGCTGAATTCAGGATTTTGGAGCTGATTTTGGGGCTGAATTCTGCATTTTGGGGCTGATTTTGGAGCTGATTTTGGAGCTGAATTCAGGATTTTGGGGCTGGATTTGGAGCTGAATTCAGGATTTTGGGGCTGATTTTGGAGCTGAATTCAGGATTTTGGGGCTGGATTTGGAGCTGAATTCAGGATTTTGGGGCTGATTTTGGGGCTGAATTCTGCATTTTGGAGCTGATTTTGGGGCTAAATTCAGGATTTTGGGCTGGATTTGGGGCTGATTTTGTGGCTGAATTCAGGATTTTGGGGCTGATTTTGGGGCTGAATTCTGGGTTTGGGGGATGATTTTGGGGCTGAATTTTGCATTTTTGGGCTGATTTTGGAGCTGATTTTGGAGCTGAATTCAGGATTTTGGGGCTGGATTTGGAGCTGAATTCAGGATTTTGGGGCTGATTTTGGGGCTGAATTCTGGGTTTTGGAGCTGATTTTGGGGCTAAATTCAGGATTTGGGGCTGATTTTGGGGCTGAATTCTGGGTTTTGGGCTGGATTGGGGGCTGATTTTGGGGTTGAATTTTGCATTTTGGGATTGATTTTGGGGCTGAATTCAGGATTTGGGGGCTGGATTTGGAGCTGATTTTGGAGCTGATTTTGGGGCTGAATTCTGGATTTTGGGGCTGGATTTTGGGGCTGAATTCTGCACTTTGGGGCTGATCTTGGAGCTGAATTCTGGTTTTTGGGCTGGATTTGGGGCTAAATTCCGAATTTTGGGGCCCCCCCACCCCGTCCCCAGAACCTGAGCGCGGCCGAGGGCCCCAATTACGTCTCGGCCGGCGCCGCCCCCCTCCCGGCTGCCCCAGCGCCACTTCTGCGCCGTCTGCGGCTTCCCCTCGGGCTACACCTGCGTCACCTGCGGGGCCAGGTACTGCTGCACCCGCTGCCTGGGCACCCACCAGGACACCAGGTACGGGGGAGACCCAGGAAATGGGGAAAAACAGCAAAAAAATGGGAAAAAACGGGGAAAAAATGAGAAAAAACGGGGAAAAAATGGGGGAAAACGGGGAAAAAATGGGTTACCTGGGGTTGGGGACACACCTGCGTCACCTGCGGGGCCAGGTACTGCTGCACCCGCTGCCTGGGCACCCACCAGGACACCAGGTACGGGGGGGACCCAGAAATGGGGAAAAACGGGGGAAAATATAAGAAAAATGGAAAAAAATGGGGAAAAAATGAGAAAAAACGGGGAAAAAAAGGGAAAAAAGGTGAAAAAATGGCAAAAAACGGGGAAAAAATGGGGGGGAAATGGTGAAAAAATGGGGGAAAAATGGCAAAAAATGGGGGGAAATTGGTGAAAAAATGGGTGAAAAAAAATGGGTGAAAAATGGGAAAAAAAATGGGGGGAAACGGTGAAAAAATGGGAAAAAAACGGGGAAGAAATGGCAAAAAACAGGGAAGAAATGGGAAAAAATGGGAAAAACAGGGAAAAAATGGGAAAAAGGGGGGGAAATGGCAAAAAAAAGGGCAAAAAATGGGGAGAAACAGTGAAAAAATGGGAAAAAAGGCAAAAAAATGGCAAAAAAGGTGAAAAAATGGGGGGAAATGGTGAAAAAATAGGAAAAAACAGCAAAAAACAGTGAAAAACTGGGTTACCTGGGGTTGGGGGACACACCTGCGTCACCTGCGGGGCCAGGTACTGCTGCACCCGCTGCCTGGGCACCCACCAGGACACCAGGTACGGGAGAGACCCGGGGAATGGGGAAAAACGGGGAAAAAATGGCAAAAAACGGGGAAAAAACGGTGAAAAAATGGGGAAAAACGGGGAAAAATGGCAAAAAATGGTGAAAAAAATGATGGAAAACGGGAAAAATGGGAAAAAAAAGGCAAAAAAATGGGAAAAAACAGTGAAAAAATCAGAAAAAGGCAAAAAAAGGGAAAAAAACGGTGAAAAAATCGGAAAAGGGCAAAAAAATCAGAAAAAACGGGGGGAAAATGGGGAAAAACGTGGAAAAAATTGGAAAAAACGGGAAAAAGTGGGAAAAAACAGCAAAAAAAATGGGAAAAAACGGGGGGAAAATGGGAAAAAGGGCAAAAAATTGGGAAAAATGGGAAAAAACAGGGAAAAAAGGGGAAAAATGCAAAAAAAGGGGGAAAAACAGGAAAAATGGGAAAAAACAGCAAAAAAATGGGGAAAAACAGCAAAAAAAATGGGAAAGTCAGGGAAAAAGTGGCAGAAAAAAAAGGGAAAAAGCTCAAAAAAATATTTGAAAAAACCCAGGGGAAAGGGTAAAAAAAGCTGAGAAAAAATGGGAAAACGAGAAAAACGGGGGAAATAGGAAAAAAAAATGGGGAAAAAGTGGGGGGAAAATGGCAAAAAAAAATGGTCAGACCCTGCTGACCCCCTGACCTCCCCCTCCCCCCGCAGGTGCCTGAAGTGGACGGTGTGACCACGCCCCCAACATGGCCGCCGCGACCGCGCCTGCAAGATGGCCGCCATGAGCGCGCTTGGTGCGATCCCGCCCCTAAAATGGCCGCCAGGGCTCCACCCCCAAGATGGCCGCAATGGCCACACCCCCAAGATGGCCGCCATAAACCACCGCCCCAAAATGGCTGCCATAACCCACACCCCCAAGATGGCCACCATAAACCACTCCCCCAAGATGGCCGCCATAAACCACACCCCCAACATGGCCGCCATAACCCACCCCCCCAAGATGGCCGCCATAAACCACACCCCCAAGATGGCCGCCGTAAACCACACCCCCAAGATGGCCGCCGTAAACCACACCCCCAAGATGGCTGCCACAGCCCCTCCCCCAGCCCCCCAAGATGGCGGCGGCCCCGCCCCTTTTTGGAACCAAAATCCTTTTTTTTTTTTTTCCTCCCAAAATCTTTGGGATCGAATTTATTTTGGGGGGGGGGAGGGGAGGGGGGGGAGGGGCAGCTACGGGGGTGGGGGAGGGGCCATGGGGAGGGGGCGGGGCCTCGGGAATGGCGGGAAAAACGGGGGAAAAAAACGGGAAAAAAAACCAAAAAACCGGGAAAACCGCGCGCTGGCCCTTTAAGAGCGGAGCTGCGCCGCCATTGGCTGGCGCTGGGGGGGCGGGGGGAGGTCCAAGATGGCCGCCCTGAGCTTTGATTGGACAAAGATCCCCCCCCTGAAGGCTCCGCCCCTTTGTGAGGGTCAAGATCCTATTGGCTGCCCTGCCACCGAGCCACGCCCCCTTTTTCGGGGAAGCCCCGCCCATCCAACCCAAACCACGCCCCTTAAAGGGCCAAGCCCTGCCCGGACATCCAAGCCACGCCCCTTTTTTTGTGCCAAACCCCGCCCCTCCAAGCCAAGCTCCGCCCCTTTGTCCCTTTTGTCGTGCCCCGGCTCCGCCTCCTGTGACGTCACCAGGGCGGGATCCCTCGGCGGCCAATCGGCGTCGGCTCCGCCCCTCGGGGGGCGGGGCGGGGCGAGGCCGCCTGTGGCTGTGGAGATAATGAGATGCAAATGAGCGGGGGAGGGGCCAGGTGAATGGATGGGGGGGTGTGGTCAGGTGAGGGGGCGTGGCCAGTGGCTCTGTTATCTGGGGGGCGGGGCCACACTCGCCTGGTGGGCGGGGCTTCTTAGGGGCGGGGCCAGTGGGGGCGTGGTTTGTTCCCCGAGGGGCGTGGCCACTGCGGTTGTGGGCGGGGCTCTCTGGGGGCGGAGTCTCTTCCCAGTGGGCGTGGCCACTCACCCAGTGGGCGGGGCTCTCTGGGGGTGGGGGGATTTTATCCCTGGTGGGTGTGGCTTGTGGGGGGCGTGGTCTCTCCCCCGGTGGGTGGGGCCACACTCGCCTGGTGGGCGGGGCTTCTTAGGGGCGGGGTGTGCGGCCCTGATGGGGTGGGGGCGTGGTTTGTCCCGGTGGGCGTGGCCACTGAAGTTATGGGCGGGGCTCTCTGGGGGCGGAGTCTCTTCCCAGTGGGCGTGGCCACTCATCCAGTGGGCGTGGCTCTCTGGGGGCAGGGGGGGTTATCCCTGGTGGGGGGCGTGGTCTCTCCCCCAGTGGGCGGGGCCATACTCACCTGGTGGGCGGGGCTTCTTAGGGGCGGGGTGGGCGGGGCCAGTGGGGGTGTGGTTTGTCCCTGAGGGGCGTGGCCACTGAAGTTGTGGGTGGGGCTCTCAGGGGGCGGAGTCTCTTCCCAGTGGGCGTGGCCACTCACCCAGTGGGCGGGGCTCACTGGGGCAGCGTCTATTCCCAGTGGGCGTGGCCACCCACCCAGTGGGCGGGCTCTCTGGGGGCAGGGGGGGTTATCCCTTGTGGGGGGGCGTGGTCTCTCTCCCCAGTGGGCGTGGTCACTCACCCAGTGGGCGGGGCTCTCTGGGGGTGGGGGGATTTTATCCCTGGTGGGCGTGGCTTGTGGGGGGGCGTGGTCTCTCCCCCGGTGGGTGGGGCCACACTCGCCTGGTGGGCGGGGCTTCTTAGGGGCGGGGTGTGCGGCCCTGATGGGTGGGGGTGTGGTTTGTCCCTGGTGGGCGTGGCCACTGAAGTTATGGGCGGGCTTCTCTGGGGGCGGAGTCTCATCCCAGTGGGCGTGGCCACTCATCCAGTGGGCGGGGCTCACTGGGGCAGTGTCTATTCCCAGTGGGCGTGGCCACCCAGTGGGCGGGGCTCTCTGGGGGCAGGGGGGGGTTATCCCTGGTGGGGGGGCGTGGTCTCTCTCCCCGGTGGGCGTGGCCACTCACCTGGTGGGCGGGGCTATTTCAGCACCTGGCCCGGCCGCGCCTTCTCCAGCTTCCGGCGCCGCTCGGCCGGGATCTCGTCCAGGCTGATCCCGTGGTTGCTCGCCCTGCCCCGCGGGGGGGAGATTCGGGGGGAATTCGGGGGGTTTTGGGGGTTTTTTGGGGATTTTTTTGGGTTTTTTTGGGGATTTTTTTTGGATTTTTTGCGATTTTTTGGGGATTTTTTGGGTTTTTTTGGGGTTTTTTTGGGATTTTTTGGGGGGTTTTGGGGGATTTTTTGGGGATTTTTTGCGATTTTTTGGGATTTTTTGGGGGGTTTTGGGGGATTTTTTGGGGATTTTTTGCGATTTTTTGGGGGTTTTTGGGGATTTTTTGGGATTTTTTGGGATTTTTTTGGGGATTTTTTGGGGATTTTTTTGGGACTTTTTGGGGATTTTTTTGGATTTTTGCGATTTTTTGGGGATTTTGGGGGGATTTTTTGGGGGATTTTTGGGGGATTTTTTTTGATTTTTTGGGGTTTTTTGGAGGTTTTTTGGGGTTTTTTGGGGGTTTTTTTGGGCGTTTTTTGGGTTTTTTTCGGGGGGGATTTGGGGCTCCCCACCCCATAACCACCCCCACGCACCCCATAACTGCTCCCACCCCATAACCCCTTCCTATCACCCCATAACTGCCCCTGCCCCATAACCGCCCCCATCACCCCATAACCACCCCATAACCCATCACCCCACAGCCCCATCACCCCATAACCGCCTCCACCCCATAACCCCATAACCCCACAACCCCATAGCCCCCCATAGCCCCCCATAGCTGCCCCATAACCCTTCCCCATAACCCCATAGCCCCCCATAGCTGCCCCATAACCCTTCCCCATAACCCCATAGCCCCCCATAGCTGCCCCATAACCCCTCCATCACCCCATAACAGCCCCATTCATCCCATAACCCATCACCCCACAACCCCATAACCCCATCACCCCATAACTGCCCCCACCCCATAACCGCCCCCGCCCCATAACCCCATAACCCCCCCACAGACACCCCATAGCCCCCCATAGCTGCCCCATAACCCCTCGCCATCACCCCATAACCACCCCATTACCCCATAACCACCCCCATAACTCCATAACCCCATAACTGCCCCATAGCCCCCCATAGCTGCCCCATAGCCCCCATAACCACTCCCATAACCCCATAACCCCATAACCCCATAACTGCCCCATAGCCCCCCATAGCCCCCCATAACCACCCCATAACCCCATAACCCATCACCCCATAACCAACCCATAACCCCATAACTGCCCCATAGCCCCCCATAGCTGCCCCATAGCCCCCCATAGCCACCCCATAACCCCATAACCCCCCCCATCACCCCATAACCCATCACCCCACAACCCCATAACCCCATAACTGCCCCATAGCCCCCCATAGCTGCCCCCTCACCCCATAACCGCCCCCCCGCCCCCCCAGGGCCCCACTCACCCCGGCAGGAGGTCGGGGGGGGTGGGGATGGGTTTGGTGAAGCCCTCGCGCCCCACGAGCCAGTAGGTGTCCTCCACTCCCTTCCCCTGCGGGGTCAGGGGTCAGAGGTCAGGGATGGGGTCAGGGGTCAGGGGTCAGGGATGGGGTCAAGGGTCAGGGATGGGGTCAGTTATGGGGTCAGCCAGTAGGTGTCCTCCACTCCCTTCCCCTGCGGGGTCAGGGGTCAGAGGTCAGGGATGGGGTCAGGGGTCAGGGGTCAGGGATGGGGTTATGGGGTCAGGGGTCAGTTATGGGGTCATGGGGTCAGTTATGGGGTCAGGGATGGGGTCAGGGGTCGGTTATGGGGTCAGTTATGGGGTCAGGGGTCAGTTATAAGGGTCAGTTATGGGGTCAGCTATGGGGTTAGGGGTCAGCCATGGGGTCAGGGGTCAGTTATGGGGTCAGGGATGGGGTCAGGGGTCAGTTATGGGGTCAGTTACGGGGTCAGGGGTCAGTTATAGGGTCGGTTATGGGGTCAGGGGTCGGTTATGGGGTCAGTTATGGGGTCAGTTATGGGGTCAGTTATAGGGTCAGTTATGGGGTCAGGGGTCGGTTATGGGGTCAGGGGTCAGTTATAGGGTCAGTTATGGGGTCAGGGGTCGGTTATGGGGTCAGCTATGGGGTCAGGGGTCAGTTATGGGGTCAGTTATGGGGTCAGGGGTCGGTTATAGGGTCAGTTATGGGGTCAGGGGTCAGCTATGGGGTCAGCCAGTAGGTGTTCTCCACTCCCTTCCCCTGCGGGGTCAAGGGGTCAGTTATGGGGTCAGGGGTCAGTTATGGGGTCAGGGGTCGGTTATGGGGTCAGTTATGGGGTCAGGGGTCGGTTATAGGGTCAGTTATGGGGTCAGGGGTCAGCTATGGGGTCAGCCAGTAGGTGTTCTCCACTCCCTTCCCCTGCGGGGTCATGGGGTCAGGGATGGGGTCAGGGGTCAACTATGGGATTGGGGCTGTATTTGGGGTTTCTGGGTGGGTTTGGGCTGCATTTGGGGTTTTGGGGCTGGTTTGGGGTTATTTTTTGGGGTTTTGGGGTTTTTATTGGGGTTTCGGGGCTGGTTTGGGGTTTTGGGGCTGGTTTGGGGCTGAATTTGGGGTTTTTATTTGGGGTTTTGGGGTTTTTATTTGGGGTTTTGGGGTTTTTATTTGGGGTTTTGGGGCTGTATTTGGGGTTTGAGGCTGTATTTAGGGTTTCTGAGTGGTTTTGTGGCTGGTTTGGGGTTATTTTTTGGGCAGCATTTGGGGTTTTTATTTGGGGTTTTGGGCTGGTTTGGGGCTGCATTTGGGGTTTTTATTTGGGGTTTTGGGGTTATTTTTTGGGGTTTTGGGGTTTTGATTTGGGGTTTCGGGGCTGACCTTGAGCTCGGTCTTGCCGCGGATGTCGACCTTGAACCCCTCCTGCAGCGAGAGCAGGATGGCCACGGTGCGCTGGTTCACGTGGATGCGATAGGCTGGGGGGAAAGGGGGGTCAGAGAGCCCGAAAAAACCCCAAAAATCCCCAAAAAACCACCCCAAAAACCCCCAAAAAATCAGCTCAAAAATCCCCAAAAAAATCACCCCAAAACCACCCAAAAACACCCCAAAAACACCCCCAAAATCCCAAAAAAATCACCCCAAAAACACCCCAAAAAACCACCCCAAAAACCCCCAAAAAATCAGCTCAAAAATCCCAAAAAAATCACCCCAAAACCACCAAAATCCCCCAAAACCACCCCAAAAATCCAAAAAAAATCACCCCTAAAACACCCAAAAATCCCCCAAAACCACCCCAAAAACACACCAAAAATACCCCAAAAAACCACCCCAAAAACACCCCCAAAATCCCAAAAAATCCCTCAAAAAACCACCCCAAAACCATCCCAAAAAGCCCCAAAAAAATAATCACACCAAAAACACCAAAAAAATCCCCAAACCACCCCAAAAATCCCCAAAAAATCACCCCAAAAACACCCCAAAAAACCACCCCAAAAACCCCCAAAAAATCAGCTGAAAAATCCCAAAAAAATCACCCCAAAAAATCCCAAAAAATCACCCCAAAAAAATCCTAAAAACACCCAAAAAATACCCCCAAAAAACCACCCCAAAAATCCCCAAAAAATCACCCCAAAAACACCCAAAAATACCCCAAAACCACTCCCAAAATCCAAAAAAAATTACCCCTAAAACACCAAAAATCCCCCAAAACCACCCCAAAAATCCCCAAAACCACCCCAAAAAATCCCCCAAAAAACACCCCAAAAACACCCCCAAAAATCCCCAAAAACACCCAAAAAATCCCAAAAAAATCACCCCTAAAACACCCCAAAAAACCCCCAAAAATACCCCAAAACCACCCCAAAACCCCACAGACACCCCATAGTGCGCTCTGCTGGTTCACGTGGGTGCGATAGGCTGGGGGGGGGGAAAGGGGGTCAGAGAGCCCAAAAACACCCCAAAAATACCCAAAAAAACCACCCCAAAAATCCCAAAAAAATCACCCCAGAAATACTCAAAAAATCCCAAAAAAATCACCCCCAAAAAATCCCAAAAAATTACCCCAAAAACACCCCAAAACCACCCCCAAAAATCCCCAAAAAACCACCCCCAAAATCCCCAAAAAATCACCCCAAAACCACCCAAAAATACCCCAAAACCACTCCCAAAATCCAAAAAAAATTACCCCAAAAACACACCAAAAACACACCAAAACCACCCCAAAAATCCCCAAAAAAACACCAAAAAAATCCCAAAAAATCACCCCAAAAATCCCCAAAAAATCACCCCAAAAATACCCAAAAAACCACCCCAAAACCACCCCAAAAATACCCAAAAAATCGCCCCAAAAATCCCAAAAAAATCACCCCTAAAACCCCCAAAAATACCCCCAAACCACCCCAAAAATCCCAAAAAAATCACCCCTAAAACACCCAAAAATACCCCCAAACCACCCCAAAAATCCCAAAAAAATCACCCCTAAAACCCCCAAAAATACCCCCAAACCACCCCAAAAATCCCAAAAAAATCACCCCTAAAACACCCAAAAATCCCCCAAAACCACCCCAAAAATCCCCCAAAACCACCCCAAAAATCCCCCAC
Source organism: Phylloscopus collybita (assembly GCA_027886175.1). Classification (NCBI taxonomy): domain Eukaryota; kingdom Metazoa; phylum Chordata; class Aves; order Passeriformes; family Phylloscopidae; genus Phylloscopus; species Phylloscopus collybita. The sequence goes on from JAJNNQ010000397.1 coordinate 12,534, forward strand.
AAACCACCCCAAAAACACCCTAAAACACCCAAAAACATCACTAAAAAGTCACCCCAAAATCCCCAAAAAATCCCCAAAACCCCCCCCAAAAATCCCAAAAAAACCACCCCAAAAATCCCAATCACCCCAAAAAATCCCCAAAAAATCCCAAAAATCTCCCCAAAACCCCGTTGTCCCTGTCCCCAGCCTTGTTCCCTGTCCCTGTCCCTCTGTCCCTGCCCTGTGTCCGTCTGTCCTCGTGGTCACTCACGCAGGCCAGTGCACTCCATATGGGACACAGTGTCCGTGTGTCCCCTTGTCCCTGTGTCCCCATGTCCGTGTGTCCCCATGTCCGTGTGTCCGTGTGTCCCTCCGTGTCCCTCTGTCCCCCCGTGTGTCCCTGTGTCCCCCTGTCCGTGTGTCCGTCTGTCACTCACGCAGGCCGGTGCACTCCATGCGGGACACGGTGTCCGTGTGTCCCCATGTCCCCCTGTCCCCCTGTGTCCCTCTGTCCCCGTGTCTGTGTGTCCCTGTGTCCCTATGTCCGTGTGTCCGTGTGTCCGTGTGTCCCCCGTGTGTCCGTGTGTCCGTCTGTCACTCACGCAGGCCGGTGGACTCCATGCGGGAGGCGGTGTTGACGGTGTCCATGTGTCTGTGTGTCCCTGTCCCATGTGTCCCCCTGTCCCCCCCGTGTCCGTGTGTCCGTCTGTCCCCCCCCTGTGTCCCCCTGTCCGTCTGTCACTCACGCAGGCCGGTGGACTCCATGCGGGAGGCGGTGTTGACGGTGTCCGTGTGTCCCTGTGTCCATGTGTCTGTGTGTCCCTGTCCCATGTGTCCCCCCGTGTCCCCCTGTCCCTGTCCCCTGTCCGTGTGTCCGTGTGTCCATCTGTCCCCCCCCTGTGTCCGTGTGTCCGTCTGTCACTCACGCAGGCCGGTGGACTCCATGCGGGAGGCGGTGTTGACGGTGTCCCCGAACAGGCAGTACCTGGGCATGGTCAGCCCCACCACGCCCGCCACGCACGGCCCTGTGGGCGGGGACACCTCAGGGGGCGGGGCCACCGCCTCAGGGGGCGGGGCCACCGCCTCGGTGGGCGGGGCCGCCGCCTCGGTGGGCGGGGTCACAAAGGGGGAGGGGCTGTGGAAGGGGTTGGGGGTTGGGTAATGGGCAAGGAGTTGGGTGTGGCCGAAGAGGGCGTGGTCACAGGTGGGTGTGGCCAAAGGGCGTGGTCAGATGGGCGTGGCCAAATAGGTAAATGTCACAGGTGGGCGTGGCCAAAGAAAGTGTGGTCGCAGGTGGGCGTGGCCAAAGACGGCATTGTCACAGGTGGGCGTGGCCAATTAGGGTGTGCCCAACGAGGGTGTGGTCACAGGTGGGCGTGGTCAAACAGGGTGTGGCCACAGAGGGTGTGGTCTTTGGGGGGCGTGGCCCAAAAGAGGTGGGGCCAACGGGTCGGAGCGACGTTAAGGGTTGGCCGAGAGCGCCAAAGTGGGCGTGGCCGGGGGGGCGTGTCTGGGTGGGTGTGTCCAGGTGCTTGGGGCGTGTCTGGGTGCTGGGGGCGTGTCCAGGTGGGCGGGGCACGTCCAGGTGGGCAGGACATGTCTGGGTGGGCGGGGCACACCCAGGTGGGCGGGGCATGCCCGTTTGGACAGGACACATCCAGGTGGGCAGGACATGTCCAGGTGGGCAGGGTGTGTCCAGGTGGGCGGGGCACGTCCAGGTGGACGGGGCACATCCAGGTGGGCGGAGCATGTCCAGGTGCTGGGGGCGTGTCTGGGTGCTGGGGGCGTGTCCAGGTGGGTGGGGGTGTGTCCGGGTGGGCGTGCCCAGGTGGGTGGGGCACACCCAGGTGGGCGGAGCATGTCCGGGTGGGCAGGACATGTCCAGGTGGGCGTGTCCGGGTGCTTGAGGCGCATCCAGGTGGGTGGAGCGTGTCTGGGTGGGTGTGTCCAGGTGGGCAGGACATGTCCAGGTGGGCGGGGTGTGTCCAGGTGGGCAGGACATGTCTGGGTGGGTGGGGCACATCCAGATGGGCGGAGCATGTCCTGGTGGGCGGGACATCTCCAGGTGGGCGTGGCACACCCAGGTGGGCGTGGCGTGCCCGTGTGGGCAGGACATGTCTGGGTGGGTGGGGCACATCCAGGTGGGCAAGGCGTGCCCGGGTGGGTAGGACATGTCTGGGTGGGCGGGGCATGTCCAGGTGCTGGGGGCGTGTCCAGATGGGTGTGGGTGTGTCCGGGTGGGCGTGCCCAGGTGGGTGGGGCACACCCAGGTGGGCGGAGCATGTCCGGGTGGGCAGGACATCTCCGGGTGGGTGTGTCCAGGTGCTGGGGGCGTATCTGGGTGGGGACATCTCCAGGTGGGTGGGGACATCTCCAGGTGGGCAGGGCATGTCCAGGTGGGCGTGGCACAGCCAGGTGGGCGTGTCCCACCCAGGTGTGCCTGTCCCACCCAGGTGTGCCTGTCCCACCCGTGTGGGCGTGTCCCTCCCCGGTGTGCCTGCCCCGCCCAGGTGTGCCTGTCCCACCCAGGTGTGCCTGTCCCACCCAGGTGTGCCTGCCCCGCCCCGGTGGGCGTGTCCCTCCCCAGTGGGCGTGTCCCTCCCTGGTGGGCATGTCCCACCCAGGTGTGCCTGTCCCTCCCAGGTGTGCCTGTCCCTCCCTGGTGGGCGTGTCCCTGCCCGTGTGGGCGTGTCCCTCCCTGGTGGGCATGTCCCACCCAGGTGTGCCTGTCCCACCCAGGTGTGCCTGCCCTGCCCCGGTGGGCGTGTCCCTCCCCGGTGGGCGTGTCCCTCCCTGGTGGGCATGTCCCACCCGGGTGTGCCTGTCCCACCCAGGTGGGCGTGTCCCTCCCCGGTGGGCGTGTCCCACCCAGGTGTGCCTGTCCCACCCGGGTGTGCCTGTCCCACCCAGGTGTGCCTGTCCCGCCCCCGGTGGGCGTGTCCCACCCAGGTGTGCCTGTCCTGCCCGTGTGAGCGTGTCCCTCCCCGGTGGGCGTGTCCCTCCCAGGTGGGCGTGTCCCTCCCTGGTGGGCGTGTCCCTCCCTGGTGGGCATGTCCCACCCAGGTGTGCCTGTCCCACCCAGGTGTGCCTGTCCCTCCCAGGTGTTCGTGTCCCACCCAGGTGTGCCTGTCCCTCCCAGGTGTGCCTGCCCCACCCAGGTGTGCCTGCCCCGCCCCGGTGGGCGTGTCCCTCGGCGGTGGGCGTGTCCGTACCCGAGTGCAGGCCGATGCGGATGCGCACGGGCACCTCGGGCATGTGGCGCATCCGGAAGGTGCCGACGGAGCTGAGGATGTCCAGGGACATGTTGGCGATCTCGCCGGCGTGCCGGTTCCCGTTGCGCTTGGGCAGCCCCGAGGCCACCATGTAGGCGTCGCCGATGGTCTCCACCTGGGGGGGGGCGGAGTCAGGAGGTGGGCGTGGCTCGATGGGACACGCCCAGGTCTTGAGGGGAACCTCTGGAGGGGTTTGGGCCACGCCCGTGAGGGCATCTCCAGGAGGGTCGTGGGGTCACCTTGATCATGGTCATGGGGTCACCTTGACCATGGGGTCACCTTGACCATGGGGTCACGTTGATCACGGCCATGGGGCCACCTTGACCATGGGGTCACGTTGATCATGGCCATGGGGTCACCTTGACCACAGCCATGGGGTCACCTGGACCACAGCCATGGGGCCACCTTGACTATGGGGTCACCTTGATCATGGCCGTGGGGTCACCTTGATCATGGCCATGGAGACACCTTGGCCATGGGGTCACCTTGACCATGGGGTCACCTTGACCATGGCCATGGGGTCACCTTGACCATGGGGTCACCTTGACCATGGGGTCACCTTGACCGTGGCCATGGGGACACCTGGACCATGGGGTCACCTTGACCACAGCCATGGGGACACCTTGACCATGGGGTCACCTTGACCGTGGCCATGGGGACACCTGGACCATGGCCATGGGGTCACCTTGATCATGGCCGTGGGGTCACCTTGATCATGGCTATGGGGACACCTTGATCATGGCCATGGAGACGCTTTGACCACGGCCATGGGGTCACCTTGATCACGGTCATGGAGACACCTTGACCGTGGCTATGGGGACACCTTGACCGTGGCCATGGGGTCACCTTGACCATGGGGACACCTTGATCATGGCCGTGGGGTCACCTTGAGGAGGTGTTTGGGCCACGCCCGTGAGGGCATCTCCAGGAGGGTCATGGGGTCACCTTGACCATGGCCATGGGGTCACCTTGACCACAGCCATGGGGTCACCTTGACCATGGCCATGGAGACACCTTGACCACAGTCATGGAGACACCTTGACCATGGCCATGGGGTCACCTTGATCACAGTCATGGAGACACCTTGACCACAGCCATGAGGTCACCTTGACCATAGGGTTACCTTGATCACAGCCCTGGGGTCACCTTGACCACAGCCATGGGGTCACCTTGACCATGGAGACACCTTGACTACAGCCATGGGGTCACCTTGACCATGGGGTCACCTTGACCACACCCATGGGGTCACCTTGACCATGGCGTCACCTTGACCATGGGGTCACCTTGATTATGGCCGTGGGGTCACCTTGACCGTGGCCACCACCTTGTAGCCCAAACCCCTTCCTGAGGTGACCACCCATGACCCTTTGACCCCACCAACCAGGCCGCCCATGGCCACCACGACCAGGCCGACCATGGCCACCACGTGACCTCCTTGCGGCCACCACCCCGAGGTGACCGAATGACCACCCGTGGTCACCTTGTAGACGTCGTGGGAGCCGATGATGGCGTCGAAGAGCGTGTAGAGGTCGTTGAGGAGGTCCACCACCTCGATGGGCTCGCTCATGGCCGAGATGGTGGTGAAGCCCACGATGTCGCTGAAGTAGAGCGTCACCTCCTCGAAGTACTCGGGCTCCACCGGCGTCCCCATCTTCAGCGCCTCGGCCACCGACCTGCCCGGGGAGGAGTGGTCACCCAGTGGTCACCCAGTGGTCACCCAGTGGTCACCCAGTGGTCACCCAGTGGTCACCCAGAACCTCGGTGGTCTCCAAGAGCAGCCAATGGGACCTTCTGGTGACACGTAGGGTTGGGTGGTTGACCACAAGGGCTGCTGTGGCCATCTGCTGAGCCAGCTGGTCAAAGGTTGACCACGGCCATGGAGACGCCTTGACCACAGCCATGGGGTCACCTTGACCACGGCCATGGAGACACCTTGACCATGGCCATGGGGTCACCTTGACCACAGCCATGGGGTCACCTTGACCATGGCCATGGGGTCACCTTGACCACAGCCATGGGGTCACCTTGACCACAGCCATGGAGACACCTTGACCACAGCCATGGGGTCACCTTGACCACGGCCATGGGGTCACCTTGATCATGGCCATGGAGACACCTTGACCACAGCCATGGAGACACCTTGACCACAGCCATGGGGTCACCTTGACCACAGCCATGGGGTCACCTTGACCACAGCCATGGGGTCACCTTGACCACGGTCATGGGGTCACCTTGACCACAGTCACAACCTGTCCTGGGTGACCACCTTGACCTTCTCAGTGACCACCTTGACTTTGTCCTCAGGGCCAGGTGGGGTCAATGGGTCAAGGTTGACCTCGGTCTGTCCCCAGTGACCACCTCGACCTTCTGCTGCCCCAGAGGTCAATGGGTCAAGGTTGACCCCAGTCTGTCCCCAGTGACCACCTCGACCTTCTGCTGCTCCAGAGGTCAATGGGTCAAGGTTGACCCCAGTCTGTCCCCACGATGACCTTGTCCTGCCCCAGAGGTCCAGGGAGCGGTCAGTGGGTCACTGCTGACCCCAAACCTTCTCCTGGTGACCCTCCCTTGACCTCTCCTGCCCCACAGTTCAGGGCTGGCTCAACCCCTGGAGGTCCCTCCACCCCAAAGCTCATGAGGTGACACCCACCCCCATTGACCACCCCACCCCAGCCCCCCCAGGGCGACCCACGGCGGCAGCATCTGGGTCAGGAGCTTGTCGGTCTTCTGCTTCTCGATCTCCAGCTCCTCGGTCCTCTCGCGGATCAGGTCCTCCAGGTTGCTGCTGTACTGCTCCAGCATGCGCAGCATGGAGTCGATGATGTTGGTCTTGCGGCCTTTGTTGATGCCTTTGAACTGTCCCACGGTGGGGGGAGGGATGGAGGTGTGGGTCAGGTGTGGGAAGCCCGGGAGATCCCATGGGAGCACCATGGAAACCCAGAGGACCCCATGGAACCCCATGGAACATCATGGAAACCCAGAGAACCCAATGGAACCCCATGGAAACCCCATGGAAACCCCATGGAAACCCCATGGAAACCCAGAGAACCCAATAGAACCCCCATGGAACCCCATGGAACACCACGGAACTCCATGGAAACCCAGAGAACCCCCATGGAACATCATGGAACCCAATGGAACCCCATGGAACACCACGGAACCCCATGGAAACCCAGAGAATCCTATGGAAACCCCAATGGAACCCCATGGAAACCCAATGGAATCCCATGGAACACCATGGAAACCCAATGGAACCTCATGGAAACCCATGGAACATCATGGAACACCATGGAACCCCAGAGAACCCAATGGAACCCCATGGAAACCCAATGGAAACCCAGAGAACCCAATAGAACCCCATGGAAACCCATGGAACACCACAGAACTCCATGGAAACCCAGAGAATCCTATGGAAACCCCATGGAACCCCATGGAAACCCCAATGGAAACCCATGGAACTTCATGGAACCCAATGGAAACCCATGGAAACCCATGGAACACCATGGAACCCCATGGAAACTCATGGAACCCCATGGAACATCATGGAACCCCATGGAAACCCAGAGAAACCCCATGGAACATCATGGAAACCCCATGGAAACCCAATGGAAACCCAATGGAAACCCAGAGAATCCTATAGAAACCCCATGGAACACCATGGAACATCATGGAACCCCATGGAAACCCAGAGAAACCCCATGGAACATCATGGAAACCCCATGGAACCCAATGGAACCCCATGGAACCTCATGGGAACCCCATGGAACATCATGGAACCCCAGAGAAACCCCATGGAACATCATGGAAACCCCATGGAACCCAATGGGAACCCCATGGAACCTCATGGAAACCCATGGAACGCCATGGAAACACCATGGAACCCCATGGAACATCATGGAACCCCAGGGAACACCATGGAAACTCATGGAAACCCAATGGAAACCCATGGAACATCATGGAACCCCATGGAACACTGTGGAAACCCCATGGAACACCATGGAAACCGCATGGAACACCATGGAACACCATGGAAACTCATGGAAACCCATGGAACCCCATGGAACATCATGGAACACCATGGAACACCATGGAAACTCATGGAAACTCATTGAACGCCCATGGAAACCAAATGGAACCCAATGGAACACCACGGAACCCAATGGAAACCCATGGAACACCACGGAACTCCATGGAAACCCCATGGAACCCCATGGAACACCATGGAATCCCATGGAACACCATGGAATCCCATGGAACACCATGGAAACCCAGACAACCCCCATGGAACATCATGGAAACCCCATGGAACCCCATGGAACATCATGGAACATCATGGAACACCATGGAAACCCAGAGAAACCCCATGGAACATCATGGAAACCCCATGGAACCCCATGGAAACCCAGAGAACCCCCATGGAACATCATGGAATCCCATGGAACACCATGGAACCCAATGGAAACCCCAATGGAACCAAATGGAACACTATGGAACACCACGGAAACCCATGGAAACCCAATGGAACTCCATGGAAACCCAATGGAACCCCATGGAAAGCCATGGAAACTCATGGAACCCTATGGAAACCCAATGGAACCCCACGGAACCCCATGGAAACCCAATGGAACTCCATGGAAACCCAATGGAACCCCACGGAACCCCATGGAAACCCAATGGAACTCCATGGAAACCCAATGGAACCCCACGGAACCCCATGGAAACCCCATGGAAACCCAGAGAACCCCCATGGAACATCATGGAACCCCATGGAAACCCCATGGAAACGCAAAGAACCCAATGGAAACCCAATGGAACATCATGGAACCCCCAATGGAACATCATGGAACCCCATGGAACCCCATGGAAACTCATGGAACCCCATAGAAACCCCACAGGAACCCAATGGAGCCCCATGGAAGGCCCATAGAACCCCATAGAAACACACAGGTGTGTGTCTCACCTGGTCGAACACCTGGTCGATGGTGGGCCTCTTCTCGGGCTGCTCGCTCCAGCCCACACCTGTCCCATACCTGTCCCATACTGGTCCCAGTGCCCCATACTGGTCTGATACCCATGTTACCTGCCCCAGGTGTATCTCACCTGCCCCAGGTGTGTCTCACCTGTCCCAGGTGTGCCTCACCTGGTCGAACACCTGGTCGATGGTGGGCCTCTTCTCGGGCTGCTCGCTCCAGCCCACACCTGTCCCATACTGGTCCCAGTGCCCCATACTGGTCTCCCCTGCCCCAGGTGTGTCTCACCTGTCCCAGGTGTGCCTCACCTGGTCGAACACCTGGTCGATGGTGGGTCTCTTCTCGGGCTGCTCGCTCCAGCACTCCTTCATCAGGTGGATGCACTCCAGCGGGGCCTGGTCGGCCGAGACCGCCGGGCGGCACAGGGGGGGCGGCCGCTGCACCTTCTCGATGATCTCTGGGGCAGGTGTGGGGTCAGGTGTGGGGTCAGACCCACACAGGTGTGGGGGGGTCAGGGGTGGGGGGTCAGGTGTGGGGTCAGCCCCAGGCAGGTGGGGGGTCAGGGATGGGGTCAGCCCCAGGCAGGTGTGGGGCGACAGGTGTGGGGTCAGCCCCACACAGGTGTGGGGGGTCAGGTGTGGGGTCAGCCCAGGGCAGGTGTGGGGGGGTCAGGTGTGGGGTCAGCCCAGGGCAGGTGTGGGGGGGTCAGGTGTGGGGTCAGCCCAGGGCAGGTGTGGGGGGTCAGGTGTGGGGTGAGACCCACACAGGTGTGGGGCGACAGGTGTGGGGTCAGACCCACACAGGTGTGGGGGGTCAGGTGTGGGGTCAGACCCACACAGGTGTGGGGTCAGCCCAGGGCAGGTGTGTTGGGGTCAGGGGTGGGGGTCAGACCCACACAGGTGTGGGGGGGGTCAGGTGTGGGGTCAGCCCCGCACAGGTGTGGGGGGTCAGGGGTGGGGGTCAGACCCACACAGGTGTGGGGGGGGTCAGGTGTGGGGTCAGCCCCGCACAGGTGAGGGGTCAGCCCAGGGCAGGTGTGGGGCGACAGGTGTGGGGTCAGACCCACACAGGTGTGGGGGGTCAGGGGTGGGGTCAGCCCCTCACAGGTGTGTGGGGTCAGGGGTGGGGTCAGCCCCAGGCAGGTGTGGGGGGGTCAGGTGTGGGGTGAGACCCACACAGGTGTGGGGGGGTCAGGGGTGGGGTCAGCCCAGGGCAGGTGTGGGGGGTCAGGGGTGGGGTCAGACCCACACAGGTGTGGTGGGGTCAGGGGTGGGGTCAGCCCTGCACAGGTGTGGGGTCAGCCCCGGGCAGGTGTAGGGTCAGCCCAGGGCAGGTGTGGGGGGGGACAGGTGTGGTGGGGTCAGGGGTGGGGTCAGCCCAGGGCAGGTGTGGGGCAAATGTGGGATTGGCTTTGAGGTCAGGTGTGGGGTCAGTTATGGGTCAGCTTGGGGTCAGCTTTGGGGTCAAGTTTGGGGTCAGTTTTGGGGGATGGGATCAGTTTTGGGGTCAGCTTAGGGTCAGTTTGGGGTCAGCTTGGGGTCACTTCGGGGTCACTTTTGGCTTCTGCACCATCAGGGGCAGCGCAGACCCAGGCTGGGGTGGTTTTGGGGTCAGGAGCTCATTTTTGGGGGTCAGGAACTCATTTTTGGGGGTCAGGAACCCGTTTTTTGGGGGTCGTTTTTGGGGGTCAGGAGATCATTTTTGGGGGTCAGGAACCCGTTTTTTGGGGTCAAGAACCGGTTTTTTGGGGTTGTTTTTTGGGCGTCAGGAACTCATTTTCTGGGGTCAGGAACTCGTTTTCGGGGGTCAGGAACTCATTTTTTGGGGTCAGGAACTCGTTTTTGGGGTGATTTTTTGGGGGCTCAGGAACTAATTTTTGGGGGTCAGGAACTGTTTTTTTGGGGTCAAGAACTGTTTTTTTGGGGTCGTTTTTGGGGGTTAGGAACTCATTTTTTGGGGTCAGGAACTCATTTTTTGGGGGTCAAGACCTCGTTTTTGGGCTCAGGAACTCGGTTTTTGGGGTCGTTTTTTGGGGGTCAGGAACTCATTTTCTGGGGTCAGGAACCCGTTTTTGGGGTCAAGAACTCATTTTTTGGAGTCAGGACCTCGTTTTTTGGGGTCAGGAACCGGTTTTTTGGGGTCTTTTGGGGGGTCAGGAACTCATTTTCTGGGGGTCAGGAACCCATTTTTTTGGGGTCGTTTTTGGGGTCAGGAACTCATTTTTTGGGGTCAGGAACTCGGTTTTCGGGGTCAGGAACTCATTTTTTGTGGTCAAGAACCGGTTTTTTGGGGTCAGGAACTCATTTTTGGGGTCAAGAACCGGTTTTTTGGGGTCAGGAACTCATTTTTGGGGGTCAGGACCTCATTTTTGGGGTCAAGAACCCGTTTTTGGGGTGATGTTTTTTGGGGTCAAGAACCCGTTTTTTAGGGTGATTTTTTGGGGGTCAGGAACTCATTTTCTGGGGTCAGGAACCCGTTTTTTGGGCTCAGGAACTCGGTTTTTGGGCTCAGGAACCCGTTTTTTGGGGTGATTTTTTTTGGGCGTCAAGAACCCGTTTTTTGGGGTCAGGAACCCGTTTTTTGGGGTGGTTTTTTTGGGGGTGCGCACCTTCGGGGGGCAGCCCCAGCATGCAGTAGGGGGGGCTCCTGCAGATCACCTCCTGCATGATGATGGGGTCAGGAACTCGTTTTTTGGGGGTCAGAAACCCATTTTTTGGGGATCAAGACCTCATTTTTTGGGGTCAGGAACTCGTTTTCTGGGGTCAGGAGCTCATTTTTTGGGGGTCAGGAACTCATTTTTCGGGCTTGTTTTTTGAGGGTTAGGAACTCTTTTTTTGGGGTCAGGAGCCCGTTTTTGGGGTCGTTTTGGGGGGTCAGGAACTCATTTTTTGGGGTCAGGAACTCGTTTTTTGGGGGTCAGGAACTCATTTTTTGGGGGTCAAGAACTGGTTTTTTGGGGTCATTTTTGGGGGTCATGACTCGTTTTTTGGGGCCAGGAACCCATTTTTTTGGGGTGGGTTTTTGGGGGTCAGGAACTCATTTTTGGGGGTCAGAAACCCATTTTTTGGGGTCAGGAACTCGGTTTTCGGGGTCAGGAACTCATTTTTTGTGGTCAAGAACCGGTTTTTTGGGGTCAGGAACTCATTTTTGGGGTCAAGAACCGGTTTTTTGGGGGTCAGGAACCCATTTTTTGGGGTCAAGAACCCGTTTTTGGGGTGGTTTTTTTGGGGGTCAGGAACCCGTTTTTTGGGGGTCAAGACCTCGTTTTTTGGGGTCAGGAACTCGGTTTTTGGGGTCGTTTTTTGGGGGTCAGGAACTCATTTTCTGGGGTCAAGAACCCATTTTTTGGGGTCAGGACCTCGTTTTTGGGCGTCAGGAACCCATTTTTTGGGGTGAAAAAACCCGTTTTTTGGGCTCAGGAACCCGTTTTTTGGGGTGATTTTTTTGGGGGTGCGCACCTTCGGGGGGCAGCCCCAGCATGCAGTAGGGGGGGCTCCTGCAGATCACCTCCTGCATGATGATGGGGTCAGGACCTCGTTTTTTGGGGTCAAGAACTCGGTTTTTGGGGTCAGGAACTCATTTTTTGGGGTCAAGAACTCGGTTTTTGGGGTCAAAAACTCATTTTTTGGGGGTCAGGACCTCGTTTTTTGGGGTCAAGAACTGGTTTTTTGGGGTCGTTTTTTGGGGTCAGGAACCCATTTTTTGGGGTCAGAAACTCGTTTTTTGGGGGTCAAGACCTCGTTTTTGGGCTCAGGAACTCGGTTTTTGGGGTGGTTTTTTGGGGGTCAGGAACTCATTTTTTGGGGTCAGGAGCTCGTTTTCTGGGGTCGTTTTTTGGGGGGTCAGGAACCCGTTTTTTTGGGGTCAGGAACTCATTTTTTGGGGTCAAGAACCCGTTTTTTGGGGTCAAGAACCCGTTTTTTGGGGTCAGGAACTCGGTTTTTGGGGTCAAGAACCCATTTTTGGGGGTCAGGAACCCATTTTTTGGGGTCGTTTTGGGGGTCAGGAACTCGGTTTTTGGGGGTCAGGAACCCGTTTTTTGGGGTCAGGAACCAGTTTTTGGGGTGGTTTTTTTGGGAGTCAAGAACCTGTTTTTTTGGGGTCAGGAACTCATTTTCTGGGGTCAGGAACCCATTTTTTGGGGTGAAAAAACCCGGTTTTTGGGGTCAAGAACCCGTTTTTTGGGGTGAAAAAACCCGTTTTTTGGGGTCAAGAACCCGTTTTTTGGGGTGATTTTTTGGGGGGGTCAGGAACTCATTTTTTGGGGTGATTTTTTTGGGGGGGGTGCGCACCTTCGGGGGGCAGCCCCAGCATGCAGTAGGGGGGGCTCCTGCAGATCACCTCCTGCATGATGATGGGGTCAGGACCTCGTTTTTTGGGGTCAGGAACTCGGTTTTCGGGGTCAGGAACTGGTTTTTTGGGGATCACGAACCAGTTTTTTGGGGTCAGGAACTCATTTTTTGGGGTCAAGAACTGGTTTTTTGGGGTCGTTTTGGGGGGTCAGGAACCCGTTTTTTGGGGTCAGGAACTCGGTTTTTGGGGTCAGGAGCTGGTTTTTTGGGGTCAGGAACCTGTTTTTGGGGGTCAGAAGCTCGTTTTCTGGCGTCAGGAACTAATTTTTGGGGTCAGGAACTCATATTTTGGGGGTCAAGAACTGGTTTTTTGGGGTCATTTTTTGGGGTCAGGAACTCGTGTTTTGGGGGTCAGGAACCCGTTTTCTGGGGTCAGGAACTCGTTTTTTGGGGTCGTTTTTGGGGGTCAGGAACTTATTTTTTGGGGTCAAGAACCGCTTTTTTGGCGGTCAGGAACCCGTTTTTTGGGGTCAAGAACCCGTTTTTGGGGTGGTTTTTTTGGGAGTCAAGAACCTGTTTTTTTGGGGTCAGGAACTCATTTTCTGGGGTCAGAAACCCATTTTTTGGGGTGAAAAAACCCGTTTTTTGGGGTCAAGAACCCGTTTTTTGGGGTGAAAAAACCCGTTTTTTGGGGTCAAGAACCCGTTTTTTGGGGTGATTTTTTGGGGTGTGCGCACCTTCGGGGGGCAGGCCCAGCATGCAGTAGGGGGGGCTCCTGCAGATCACCTCCTGCATGATGATGCCGATGCCGTAGACGTCGCCCCGGAAGGAACCGCGCCGCTCCAGCGCCGCGTCCCGCAGCAGCTCCGGCGCCGTCCACAGCCGCTCTGGGCCGAGGGGGCGGGGCCAGAGTCGGACACGCCCACTCCCCCTGATAGGCCACGCCCATCCCTGCTAGGCCACGCCCACCCCTGATAGGCCACGCCCGCCAAAACCCGGGAACCAATAGGAGGCTGCTTGGGGATGTGGCCGCGTCCCCGACAGTGTGGGCGGGGCATGCTGGGCTTGAGGCCACGCCCATCTTGAGGCCACGCCCACATCAAGCGAGGGGGCGTGGCAGTAGCAGGCCACACCCCCTTCGCTGTACACGGGAGGTGACGCCACTGAACGGACGGGCCACGCCCACGCGTGAGGCCACGCCCCCTCCGTGGAGACCCCGCCCTGATTGGGTGGGGTTTGTGGTGGCCACACCCCCTTTTCTCCCTTGCTCCACCCCCCCCCACCCACACTGTGGAGCACCGCCCACAACCTTTAGGCCACACCCCCTATTGTGAGCCCCACCCACACCAAATAGGCCACACCCCTAAATAAAAAGCCACGCCCACAGCCCAAAGGCCACGCCTCCAAATCAACGGCCACGCCCCCAAAAATCAACGGCCACGCCCCTTAAATCAACGGCCACGCCCCCAAAATCAACGGCCACGCCCCCAAAATCAACGGCCACGCCCCCCAAATCAACGGCCACGCCCCCAAATCAACGGCCACGCCCCCAAATCAACGGCCACGCCCCCCAAAATCAACGGCCACGCCCCTTTCCCAAGGCGCCACCACCTCCCTTTGGCAAACCAGGCCCCCCCAATGAACCACATCCAGAGCCACGCCCACCCCCAGAGCCACGCCCACCCCAGAGGCCACGCCCCCCTTGGCCACGCCCTCACCGTGGGGCTGCGGGGGCGGGGCCGGGACGCGCTGGGCCTCCAGCAGTTGGTTGTAGCCGTGGTCGGTGACCTTGAGGACGAAGCGCCCGTCCACCACGCAGTTCCGCGACTTGAGGCGCCCGTGCACCACGTCCCGGTGGTGCAGGTACCGCACGCCCTGCGGGGACGGACGGACGGGGGGACACGGCGCGGTCAGCGGAGGGACGGACGGACGGTGGGGTGGGCGGTGAAGGGAGATGGTCGGTGATGGACGTGGTCACCAAAGGTGATGGTCAGCAATGGACATGGGAAGTAATGGTCATGGTCAGCACAGCCATGGTCAGCCATGGTCAGCCACCATCGTGGTCAGCCATTGTGGTGGTCAGCAAAGGTGATGGTCAGCAATGTGGTGGTCAGTAGGAGATGTGGTCAGCACAGTCACGGTCAGCAGTGCTATGGTCAGCCATGGTCAGCCACCATCGTGGTCAAGCCATCATCATGGTCAGCAGTGGCCATGGTCAGCAATGGATGTGGGAAGTAATGGACGTGGTCAGCCATTGTCATGGTCAGTCATCGCTGTGGTCGGTCATCGCTATGGTCAGCAATGGCCATGGTCAGCAGTGCTATGGTCAACCATGGTCAGCCACCATCGTAGTCAAGCCATCATCATGGTCAGCAGTGGCCATGGTCAGCAATGGATGTGGGAAGTAATGGACGTGGTCAGCGATGGACATGGTCAGTGATGGACGTGGTCAGCAAAGGGAGATGGTCAGCAATGGTCATGGTCAGTGATGGATGTGGGAAGTAATGGTGGTGGTCAGTCATCGCTGTGGTCAGTCATTGCTGTGGTCAGTAATGGTCATGGTCAGCAAAGCTGATGGTCAGCAATGGTCATGGTCAGCAATGGACGTGGGAAGGAATGGACGTGGTCAGCAATGGACGTGGTCAGCAAAAGGAGATGGTCAGCAAAAGGAGATGGTCAGCAATGGTCATGGTCAGCAATGCTGTGGTCAGCCACCATCATGGTCAGCAATGGTCATGGTCAGCAAAGGTGATGGTCAGCAATGGACGTGGGAGGTAATGGTTGTGGTCAGTCATGGCTGTGGTCAGCAATGGATGTGGTGACCAAAGGGAGATGGTCGGCGATGGACGTGGTCAGCAATGGTCATGGTCACCAAAGCCATGGTCACCAAAGCCATGGTCACCAAAGCCATGGTGTCCACCCTCATGGACACCGGCTTGGCCACCAGCACCTGCATGGTCACCACCATCACCATGACCACCCCATGGCCATGACCACCCCAGGGCCACCACCATCACTATGGCCACCACCATGACCACCCCATGGCCACCACCATCACTATGGCCACCACCATGACCACCCCAGGGCCACCACCATGATGACCCCACCCCTGTGGCCACCACCATGACCACCCCATGGCGGCCACCATGACCACCACCATGACCATCCCTTGACCACTCCATGGCCACCACCATCACCATGGCCACCACCATGACCACCCCATGGTGGCCACCATGACCATCTCATGACCATCCCATGGCCACCACCATGACCACCCCATGGCCATGTCCATCCCATGGCCACCACCATCACCATGACCACCCCATGACCAACCCCATGGCCGTCAGACCTTCAAGGCCACCCCATGGCCACCACCATGACCACCCCATGGTGGCCACCATGACCATCTCATGACCATCCCATGACCACCCCATGGCCACCACCACTTCCATGACCACCCCATGGCCATGACCACCCCATGGTGGCCACCATGACCATCTCATGACCATCCCATGACCACCCCCATGGCCACCACCACCTCCATGGCCACCCCTTTGGGCCACCTTGATGAGGTCGATGAGGAGCGAGGACTTGAACATCCAGTCGAGCTTCATGTCCTCGTTGCGCAGCAGGTCCTCCAGGCTGCCCCGCGAGCAGTGCTCCGAGACGATGGCGAAGATGCCGCAGTCGTGGAAGAAGCCCAGGAAGAGGTTGACGTTCTCGTGCCTCAGGTCCCTCAGCTGCGCCCGGGGGTGGGGGACACGTGGGGTGGGTTGAGGGACACGTGGGATGAGGTGGGGGACACCCAGGGGTGGGGGACACGTGGGATGGGGTGAAGGACACGTGGGATGGGATGGGGGACACGTGGGATGGGGTGAAGGACACGTGGGATGGGGTGAAGGACACGTGGGATGGGGTGAGGAACACGTGGGATGGGGTGGGGGTCACGTGGGATGGGGCTCAGCATGGACCACCCATGGCCTGGCCTGGTCTGGTCCGGGGGTTGTCCCACCATGACCCAACGATGGTCAGCAGTGGTGGCCCGTGACCCAACAATGTCACATGACCCACTGATGTTCCCATGACCCACCGCTGTCATCTGGCCCCTCAATGTCCCCATGACCCAATGATGTCCCCATGGTCCATGATGTCCCCATGGTCCAAGGATGTCCCCATGACCCCTCAATGTCCCCATGACCCCACGATGTCTCCATGGTCCAACCTCGTCTGTGGTGGCCCAACAATGTCCCCATGACCCCTCACTGTCCCCATGACCCCAAAGATGTCCTCAAGATCCAATGATGTCTCCATGGTCCAACCTTGTCCATGGTGACCCAACGATGTCTCCATGACCCCTCAATGTCCCCATGACCCCTCAATGTCCCCATGACCCCATGATGTCCATCATGACCCAACGATGTCCCCATGACCCAATGATGTCTCCATGGTCCAACCTTGTTTGTGGTGGCCCAACGATGTCCCCATGACCCAACGATGTCCCCATGACCCCTCAATGTCCCCATGACCCCAACGATGTTGATGTCCCCACGGTCCAACCTCGTCCATGGTGGCCCAACGATGTCCCCATGACCCCATGATGTCCATCAACGATGTCACATGACCCCTCAATGTCCCCGTGACCCCTTGATGTCCATCATGACCCAACAATGTCACATGACCCAAAGATGTCCTCAAGATCCAGTGATGTCCATCAATGATGTCACATGACCCCTCAATGTCCCCATGACCCCTCCATGACCCCTGGGTGACCCCGTGACCCCTCAATGTCCCCATGACCCCTCAATGTCCCCGTGACCCCTCCGTGACCCCTGGGTGACCCCGTGACCCCTCACTGTCCCCGTGACCCCTCACTGACCCCGTGACCCCTCACTGTCCCCATGACCCCTCAATGTCCCCATGACCCCTGGGTGACCCCGTGACCCCTCAATGTCACATGACCCCTCGGTGACCCCGTGACCCCTCACTGTCCCCATGACCCCTCCATGTCCCCGTGACCCCTGGGTGACCCCATGACCCCTCGGTGACCCCATGACCCCTGGGTGACCCCGTGACCCCTGGGTGACCCCGTGACCCCTCCGTGTCCCCATGACCCAATGATGTCCATCAATGATGCCACATGACCCCTCACTGTCCCCATGACCCCTCGGTGACCCCTCCATGTCCCCGTGACCCCTCCATGTCCCCGTGACCCCTGGGTGACCCCGTGACCCCTGGGTGACCCCGTGACCCCCGGGTGACCCCTCACCTTGCAGAAGGTCAGCTTGGTCGCCGGCTTCACCTCCGTGTGCTGCTCCCCCGGGAACTTCTTCAGCCACACCCAGTCACCCTGCGGGGGAGGGGCGGCGGCTGAGCCCGGGGGGCACCTGGGCACACCTGGGACACACCTGAGATACACCTGGGGACACCTGGGGACAGCTGGGGACAGCTGGGACACACCTAGGGACAGCTGGACACACCTGGGCACACCTGGGGACAGCTGGGACACACCTGGGGACAGCTGGGGACAGCTGGGATACACCTGAGATACCTGGGACACACCTGGGGACACCTGGGCACACCTGGGACACACCTGGGGACACCTGGGGACACACCTGGGGACAGCTGGGATACACCTGAGCACACCTGGGCACACCTGAGATACCTGGGACACACCTGAGATACACCTGGGACAGCTGAGACACACCTGGGATATACCTGAGATACCTGGGACACACCTGGGGACACCTGGGAGACACCTGGGATACCTGGGACACACCTGGGCACACCTGGGATACACCTGGGGACAGCTGGGACACACCTGGGGACACCTGGGACACACCTGGGGACACCTGGGGACAGCTGGGATACACCTGGGGACAGCTGGGCACACCTGGGGACACCTGGGGACAGCTGGGATACACCTGGGGACAGCTGGGCACACCTGGGGACACCTGGGACACACCTGGGACACACCTGGGGACAGCTGGGATACACCTGGGGACAGCTGGGGACAGCTGGGACACACCTGGGGACACCTGGGACACACCTGGGCACACCTGGGGACACCTGGACACACCTGGGGACACCTGGGATACACCTGGGCACACCCAAATCCCCTCCCCTCCCCCCTCGTTCATCTCAGGGGTGTGGCAGGCAGGGGGAGGGGCGGGGTTTGGGGGGTGAATTTTGGGGATTTTTTGGGGTGAATTTGGGGGGGTTTTGGGGTGAATTTTGGGGTGAATTTCACGGTTTTTTTGGGTGAATTTGGGGGTGAATTTTGGGGTTTTTTTGGGGTGAATTTGGGGTTTTTTGGAGTGAATTTTGGGGATTTTGGGGTGAATTTTGGGGTGAATTTTGTGTTTTTTGGGGTGAATTTGGGGGATTTGGGGGTGAATTTGGGGGTGAATTTTGGGGTGAATTTTGGGGTGAATTTGGGGTGAATTTTGGGGCGAATTTTGGGATGAATTTGGGGTGAATTTTGGGGTTTTTTGGGGTGAATTTGGGGGTGAATTTTGGGGTGAATTTGGGGGTGAAATTTTGTGGTTTTGGGTGTGAATTTGGGGGTTATTTGGGGTGAATTTTGAGGTTTTTTGTGGTGAATTTTGGGGTGAATTTTTGGGTTTTTGGGTGTGAATTTGGGGTCAATTTTGGGGGTTTTTTGGGGTGAATTTTGGGGTGAATTTTGGGGTTTTTTGGGGTGAATTTGGGGTGAATTTTTGGGTTTTTGGGGTGAATTTGGAGGTGAATTTTGGGGTGAATTTTGGTGTCAATTTTGGGGTTTTGGGGGTGAATTTTGGGGTGAATTTGGGATGAATTTTGGGGTGAATTTGGGGTTTTTTTGGGGTGAATTTTGGGGTTTTTTGGGGTGAATTTGGGGATTTTTGGGGTCAATTTTGGGGTGAATTTGGGGGTGAATTTTGGGGTGAATTTGGGGGTTTTTTGGGGTGAATTTTGGGGTCAATTTTGGGGTTTTTTTGGGGTGAATTTTGGGGTTTTTGGGGTGAATTTGAGGGTGAATTTGGGGGTTTTTTGGGGTGAATTTGGGGATTTTTTGCAGTGAATTTGGGGTTTTTTTGGGGTGAATTTTGGGGTGAATTTGGGGTTTTTTTGAGTGAATTTGGGGGTGAATTTTGGGGTGAATTTTGGGGTTTTTTGGGATGAATTTGGGGTGAATTTTGAGGTTTTTTGTGGTGAATTTTGGGGTGAATTTTTGGGTTTTTGGGTGTGAATTTGGGTGTGAATTTGGGGTCAATTTTGGGGTTTTTTTGGGGTGAATTTGGGGGGTTTTGGCTTACCTGCACGGAGGCCACAAGGCCCTGCTGGTTAAACAAGAGCAGCAGGAGGGGGAGGTTGCCCTTGGCGTTCTCCTGCGGGAAAGCGGCTGTCAATCATCGCCCGGGGGGCGGGGCCAGCTGTCAATCAGCGCCCGGGGGGCGGGGCCAGCTGTCAATCAGCGCCCGGGGGCGGGGCCAGCTGTCAATCATCGCACGGGGGGGCGGGGCCAGCTGTCAATCAGCGCCCGCGGGCGGGGCCAGCTGTCAATCATTGTCGGGGGGCGGGGCCAGCTGTCAATCATTGTCTGGGGGGCGGGGCCAGCTGGTAATCAGCGCCCGGGGGGCGGGGATCAACTGTCAATCATCGCCCGGAGGCGGGGACTGGCTGTCAATCATCGCCCAGGGGCGGGGACTGGCTGTCAATCATTGCCTGTGGGCTGTCAATCATCGCCCGTGGAGGCGGGATCAGCTGCCAATCAATTCTCAGAGGCGGGGCTCAGCTGTCAATCATTAGATGGGGCGGGGCTCAGCTGTCAATCATTGCCTGGGGGCTGTCAATCATTAGATGGGGCAGGGCTCAGCTGTCAATCATTAGATGGGGCGGGGCTCAGCTGTCAATCATTAGATGGGGCGGGGCTCAGCTGTCAATCATCGCCCAGGGAGGCGGGGCTCAGCTGCCAATCATTTCTCAGAGGCGGGGCTCAGCTGTCAATCATTAGATGGGGCGGGGCTCAGCTGCCAATCATTTCTCAGAGGCGGGGCTCAGCTGTCAATCATTAGATGGGGCGGGGCTCAGCTGTCAATCATTAGATGGGGCGGGGCTCAGCTGTCAATCATTGCCTGGGGGCTGTCAATCATTAGATGGGGCGGGGCTCAGCTGTCAATCATTAGATGGGGGTGGGGCTCAGCTGTCAATCATCGCCCAGGGAGGCGGGATCAGCTGCCAATCATTTCTCAGAGGCGGGGCTCAACCATCAATCATTACACGGGGGCGGGGCTCATCTGTCAATCTTTGCCTTGGCGAGAGGGGGCGGGGCCATGAGCAGCTGTCAATCATCATTTGGGGCGGGGCCGGGAGCTCCCCAAGCCCCTCCCTCCCTCCGGAAGTGGCCCGGCCTTGTCGCCCCCCGCAGGTGGGGGGGGGGGTGGGGAGGGTGGGGAGGGTGGGGGAGGGGCGGGGCAGGGTGGGGGAGGGGCGGGGCAGGGTGGGGGAGGGGCGGGGGGGAGGGGTCACTGACCTCGGCCACGGCCACGTTGGTGGTGTCCGGCCCCGGGGCGGCGCCGCTCCGGACGCTCTTGGCGTCCCCCCCGCTCTGACCGGCCAGGCTGGCGTGGCTGCTGTCCACCTGCGGGGTCACCGCGGGGTCACCGGGGGGTCACTCATAGGGACGGGTCACCCGTGGGGTCAGCAGGGGGTCACTCATGGGGACAGGTCACCCACGGGGTCACCCCCAGGGACGGGTCACCCATGGGGTCACGAGGGGGTCACTCATAGGGACAGGTCACTCATAGGGGCGGGTCACCCATGGGGTCACCGGGGGGTCACTCGTGGGGACGGGTCACTCATAGGGAAGGGTCAGCCGTGGGGTCACGAGGGGGTCACTCATGGGGACAGGTCACCCACGGGGTCACCCCCAGGGACGGGTCACCCACAGGGTCACTGATAGGGATTGGTCACCCATGGGGTCACCAGGGGGTCACGTCACCCACGGGGAGAGGTCACCCATGGGGGTCACAGCAGAGATGGGGACACCGGGGTGTCACCCATTGGGGACACCTCAGGCCATTGGGGACACGTCACCATGGGGTCCCACCACCCATGGGGACACATCAACCCACTGGGGACACGTCACCATGGGGTCCCACCACCCATGGGGACACATCAACCCACTGGGGACACGTCACCATGGGGTCCCACCACCCATGGGGACACATCAACCCACTGGGGACACGTCACCATGGGGTCCCACCACCCATGGGGACACATCAACCCACTGGGGACACGTCACCCATGGGGTCCCACCACCCATGGGGACACGTCACCCACCGGGGACCCCCCCAGCCGTTGTCCGCCCGCTGTCCCACCTGCTTGCTGCTCTGCGTGTTGATGAAGGTCAGGTCCTCCATGGTCAGGATGATCTTGTTGGGACCTTTCATCAGTTGGGCCTGCTGGATGCGGCGCCTGCGGGGACAGCGCGGTGACACCGGGGACACCGGGGACATCGGGGACATGGGGGACACCGGGGACATTGGGGACACCAAGGACATGGGGGACACCAGGGACAGTGGGGACACCAAGGACATTGGGGGACACCAAGGACAGTGGGGACACCAGGGACATGGGGGACACCAGGGAGAGTGGGGCCACCAGGGACATGGGGACACCAAGGACATGGGGGACACCAGGGACATGGGGACACCAAGGACATGGGGGACACCAAGGACATGGGGGACACCAGGGACATGGGGGACACCAGGGACATGGGGACACCAGGGACAGTGGGGACACCAGGAACATGGGGGACACCAAGGACATGGGGGACACCAGGGACATGGGGACACCAAGGACATGGGGGACACCAGGAACATGGGGGACACCAAGGACATGGGGGACACCAGGGACATTGGGGACACCAAGGACATGGGGGACACCAAGGACATGGGGGTCACCAGGGCCACCAGGGCCACCAAGGCCACCCACCTGATGTGACAGGCCAGGGCGGCGCCGGCCGCGATCAGGGCGGCGATGAGGAGGAACATGAAGAAGACGAAGCCGGCGTCCATCCCTGCGGGGTGACCACGGGAGTGACCATGGGGTGGGTGACCAGGGGGGTGTGGTCACCCGGTGACCACGTGGTGGCACCCATGGAGGTCACAGATGGACACGGATGGAGCCGGGAGAGGAGGGATGGACGTGGTGGACATGGTGGACATGGACAGATGGATGGATGAAGATGATGGACATGGGTGGATGGATGGACGTGGTGGCCATGGACAGATGGACGTGGTAGACAGGGGTGGATGGACGCATGGAGATGGTGGACAAGGGTGCTGGATCACAATCATTCCAGCCCCATGGTGACACCACAACCATGGAGATGACCACAGCTGACCCAGAACCATGAGTGTCACCACCACCACCACCACCATGGCCATTCCAGCCCCATGGAGATGACCACACCCCACCCAGAACCATGAGTGTCACCACCCCCACCACCACCATGGCCATTCCAGCCCCATGGTGACACCACAACCATGGAGGTGACCACAGCTGACCCAGAACCTGACCCAGAACCTTGAGTGTCACCACCACCGTGGCCATTCCAGCCCCATGGAGATGACCCCCAGAACCTCCCACCACCACCACCACCACCATGGCCATTCCAACCCCATGGAGATGACCATGTCACCACCACCACCACCACCACGACCATTCCAACCCCATGGAGATGACCATGTCACCACCACCACCACCACCATGGCCATTCCAACCCCATGGAGATGACCATGTCACCACCACCACCACCACCACGACCATTCCAACCCCATGGAGATGACCATGTCACCACCACCACCACCACCGTGGCCATTCCAACCCCATGGAGATGACCATGTCACCACCACCACCACCACCACGACCATTCCAACCCCATGGAGATGACCATGTCACCACCACCACCACCACCGTGGCCATTCCAACCCCATGGAGATGACCACACCCCACCCAGAACCATGAGTGTCACCACCACCACCACCATTCCAACCCCATGGAGATGACCCCAGAACCTCCCACCACCACCACCACCGTGGCCATTCCAGCACCATGGTGACACCACAACCCATGGAGATGACCACACCCCACCCAGAACCATGAGTATCACCACCACCACCACCACCATTCCAACCCCATGGAGATGACCCCAGAACCTCCCACCACCACCACCATGGCCATTCCAGCACCGTGGTGACACCACAACCATGGAGGTGACCACAGCTGACCCAGAACCTGACCCAGAACCTTGAGTGTCACCACCACCACCACCACCACCACCGTGGCCATTCCAGCCCCATGGAGATGACCACACCCCACCCAGAACCATGAGTGTCACCACCACCACCACCACCATGGCCATTCCAGCCCCATGGTGGCACCACAACCATGGAGGTGACCACAGCTGACCCAGAACCATGAGTGTCACCACCACCACCACCACTCCAACCCCACGGAGATGACCCCAGAACCTCCCACCACCACCACCACCACCACCACCACCACCATTCCAACCCCACAGAGACAACCCCAGAACCTCCCACCACCACCACCACCGTGGCCATTCCAGCCCCATGGTGGCACCACAACCCATGGAGATGACCACACCCCACCCAGAACCATGAGCGTCACCACCACCACCACCATTCCAACCCCACGGAGATGACCCCAGAACCTCCCACCACCACCACCATGGCCATTCCAGCACCGTGGTGACACCACAACCATGGAGATGACCACAGCTGACCCAGAACCTGACCCAGAACCATGAGTGTCACCACCACCACTCCAACCCCATGGAGATGACCACACCCCACCCAGAACCTCCCACCACCACCACCACCGTGGCCATTCCAGCCCCATGGAGATGACCATGTCACCACCACCACCACCACCACCATCATTCCAACCCCACGGAGATGACCCCCAGAACCTCCCACCACCACCACCACCACCACCACCTCACCTCCGTTGCAGATGACCCCGGTGTCGAACCAGCAGCCGGCGTCGGTGGCCGGGCTGGAGCTGTGGGGCCAATGGGGGCTGTGGCTCCGGTAGCTGAGACCTCGCGTGCCGGGCTCCAGCCCGTAGACCTCCCAGAGGTGGTGGCCCTTCCCGTCCGTGTCCAGGACCACGTAGGGCACCGAGACCTCACCGTCCTGGTCCACGGTGAAGGTCTGGCAGAAACCTTCCAGCTGGAAGTCGCGGGCGTGGTCGGCCACGCTGGTGCCCATCACCCAGCGGCCGCTGCGGCGAGCGGCCTCCACCGCCGTGGCCAAGAAGAAGATGGAGTTGTAGATGGTGGAGAAGAGAGGGTGGACCTGGAAGGAGGGGGATGGGGTGGGGTGGGGTCAGGTGAGGTGGCCGTGGTCACCTCCATCCTAAGTTGGTGGCCATGGATATCTCTACCCAAACCCTCTCGAGATGCCCTCAAACCCTCTTGAGATGCCCTCAAACCCTCTTGAGATGCCCTCAACCCTCTCGAGATGCCCTCAAACCCTCTCGAGATGCCCTCAACCCTCTCGAGATGTCCCCAAACCTCTTGAGATGCCCTCAACCTTCTTGAGATGCCCTCAAACCCTCTCGAGATGCCCCCAAACCCTCTCGAGATGTCCCCAAACCCTCTCGAGATGCCCCCAAACCCTCTTGAGATGTCCCCAAACCCTCTTGAGATGCCCTCAAACCCTCTCAAGATGCCCTCAAACCCTCTCGAGATGTCCCCAAACGCTCTCGAGATGCCCTCAAACCCTCTCAAGATGCCCTCAACCCTCTCGAGATGCCCTCAAACCCTCTTGAGATGTCCCCAACCCTCTTGAGATGCCCTCAACCTTCTTGAGATGTCCCCAACCCTCTTGAGATGCCCTCAACCTTCTTGAGATGCCCTCAAACCCTCTCGAGATGTCCTCAAACCCTCTCAAGATGTCCCCAACCTTCTTGAGATGCCCTCAACCCTCTCAAGATGCCCTCAAACCCTCTCGAGATGCCCTCAAACCCCCCCAAACCCTCTTGAGATGTCCTCAACCTTCTCGAGATGCCCTCAAACCCCCTCAAGACCTTCCCCCAGCCCCACCTGGGCGGGGTCGAGGTCGGCCGGGACCTCGTAGGCCGCCTTGGCCTCCTCCAGGGCCTCGTGGAAGGAGACGTCGGGCGAGTCGATGGTGACGGTCAGCACGGCGTCGTAGGCCAGGCGCAGCTTGGTGTTGTTGGCCAGCACCGGGTAGGGCACGCGGCGGTAGGGCAGCGAGAAGGTCAGCGCGTCGTAGGGGATGAAGACGAAGGTCCCGTCCGTCATGCCCAGGTCCTCGGCTTTCTCCAGGAGAACCTTCTGCTCCCGCCCGCCCAGGAGGACTGAGTGCATGCACATCACCACCACTGTTGGAAGGAGAGGGGGACGGGTGGGGTGGTGGCACCGGGTGGTGGTGACCAGGGGTGCCGCCGGAGTTGTGGCACAGCTGGGTTTCCAGCTGTGTGTGTCTTCATCCAGACTTCATCCATCCATCCATCTCCACCATCTTCATCCATCTCATCTCCACCATCTTCATCCATCCATCCATCCATCCATCCATCTCCACCATCTTCATCCATCTCATCTCCACCATCTTCATCCATCCATCCATCCATCCATCCGTCCATCCATCCATCCATCCATCCATCCATCTCTACCATCTTCATCCATCCTTCATCCATCCATCCATCCATTCATCCATCCATCCATCTCTACCATCTTCATCCATCCATCCATCCATCCATCCATCTCCATCATCTTCATCCATCTCATCTCCACCATCTCCATCCATCCATCCATCCATCCATCCATCCATCCATCCATCTCCACCATCTTCATCCATCCATCTCCACCATCTTCATCCATCTCATCTCCACCATCTTCATCCATCTCATCTCCACCATCTTCATCCATCCATCCATCCATCCATCCATCTCCACCATCTTCATCCATCCTTCATCCATCCATCCATTCATCCAACCATCCATCCATCCATCCGTCCATCTCTACCATCTTCATCCATCCTTCATCCATCCATCTCCACCATCTTCATCCATCCCATTTCCACCATCTTCATCCAGACTTCATCCATCCATCCATCTCCATCATCTTCATCCATCCCATCTCCACCATCTTCATCCATCCTCCATCCATCCATCCATCCATCCATCCATCCATCCATCTCCACCATCTCCATCCCCATCTCCATCTCCATCCCATCTCCATCTCCATCATCTCCATCATCTCCATCATCTCCATCTCCATCCTTCCATCCCCATCTCATCTCCTTGTCCATCTCCACCTCCATCTCCATCTCCATCTCCTCCATCTCCATCATCTCCATCCCCATCTCCATCTCCATCTCCATCTCCATCTCCACCTCCACCACCTCCACCATCTCCACCACCTCCACCATCTCCACCACCTCCACCATCTCCACCACCACCACCCCTCACCTCTCACCCCGTCCGCCCTCTTCACCCTCCTCAGCGCCGCCTCCGCCTCCTCCTCGTCCTCTCCGGCCTCCGTCACCACGCTGACCGGCAACCCCCTGGCCCTCAACTCCTTGGCCAACTCCTGCCCGGTCTCCACCCACAGATCCTGCCGAGATGCCACCACGGCCACGTGGGCCCACCGGAAATACTTCAAGATGGCGTGGAGCACTCCGGCCGCTTCGGGCAACGGCCGGACAAGAGTGACCGCTCCTCCTCCTCCTCCAGAAGATCCAGTCCCACCACCGCAGCTCCAGGCCACCAAAGGTTTGTTCCAAGCGGCGGCCAAGAGTCCGGCGGCGCCGCAGGCCGCGGGGTTGACCGGTCCCCACGATGGCGCTGCCGTAACGTTCGGCGCTGACCACTCCGGCCACGGCCTGGGGGGTGGAGCAGGACTCGGACAGGACCACGGCGTCCCACCAGTAACCGGCGGTCAGCTCGGGGTCGCGGTTCAACCGAGTGACCGCCAGGCCGGCGGCCACTTCCGGTAATGACCGGGCCAGGATGGGGTCGCAGGTCCAAGGGCCGAGGACGGCCACCTTGAAGGTGGCGGCGGTGGTGGGGTGGGGACAGGGGAGGAGGAGGAGGAGGAGGAGGAGGAAGGGGGGGAGGGGGAGGGGAGGCCACCGGGGGTGGTGGGAGAGGAGGAGGAGGAGGGGGAGGGGAGGGGGGGTGGTGAAGCCATGGGAGATGTCACCACGGTTGGAGGTGGTGGAACCATGGTTGGAGGTGCCAAAGCCATGGGAGATGTCACCATGGTGGGAGGTGTCACCATGGTTGGAGGTGGCACCGTGGTTGGAGGTGGCACCACGGTTGGAGGTGGTGAAGCCATGGGAGATGTCACTGTGGGTGGTGACACCGTGGTTGGAGGTGCCAAAGCCATGGGAGATGTCACCATGGTTGGAGGTGTCACCATGGTTGGAGGTGGCACCATGGTTGGAGGTGCCAAAGCCATGGGAGATGTCACCACGGTTGGAGGTGGCACCACGGTTGGAGGTGGAACCATGGTTGGAGGTGGCACCACGGTTGGAGGTGTCACCATGTTTGGAGGTGGCACCATGGTTGGAGGTGGCACCACGGTTGGAGGTGACACCGTGGTTGGAGGTGCCAAAGCCATGGGAGATGTCACCACGGTTGGAGGTGGCACCATGGCTGGAGGTGGAACCATGGCTGGAGGTGACACCACAGTTGGAGGTGGCACCGTGGTTGGAGGTGGAACCACGGTTGGAGGTGGCAAAGCCATGGGAGATGTCACCATGGTTGGAGGTGGCACCATGGTTGGAGGTGCCACCGTGGTTGGAGGTGGTGAAGCCATGGGAGATGTCACCACGGTTGGAGGTGGCACCATGGTTGGAGGTGCCACCGTGGTTGGAGGTGGTGAAGCCATGGGAGATGTCACCACGGTTGGAGGTGGCACCATGGTTGGAGGTGCCACCGTGGTTGGAGGTGGTGAAGCCATGGGAGATGTCACCACGGTTGGAGGTGACACCATGGTTGGAGGTGGCAAAGCCACAGGAGGTGGCAAAGCCATGGAAGGTGTCACTGTGGGAGGTGACACCATGGGAGATGCCACCAGTGGAGATGTCACCATGGGAGATGATGCCACAGGAGGTGCCACCACTCTTGGAGATGTCCCCATGGGAGATGATGCCACCACCATGGGAGATGTCACTGCTGCAGGTGCCACCACCGTGGGCAATGTCACTGCAGGAGGTGCCACCACCGTGGGAGACGATGCCATGGGAGATGCCACCACTCTTGGAGATGTCCCTGTTGGAGATGTCCCCATGGGAGATGCCACCACTCTTGGAGATGTCGCTGTGGGAAATGTCCCCATGGGAGATGATGCCACCACCATGGGAAATGTCACTGCAGGAGGTGCCACCACTGCTGGAGATGTCCCGGTTGGAGATGACCCCGTGGGAGATGTCACCATGGGAGATGATGCCACCACCGTGAGAGACGATGCCATGGGAGATGCCACCACCGTGGGAGATGTCCCTGTTGGATGTGTTCCCATGGGAGTTGATGCCACCACCATTGGAGACGATGCCATGGGAGATGCCACCACCATTGGAGGTGTCCCCACGGGAGATGTCAGTGCAGGAGATGCCACCACTGCTGGAGATGTCCCCGTGGGAGATGCCACCACCATGGGAGATGTCACTGCTGCAGGTGCCACCATGGGAGACGATGCCATGGGAGATGCCACCACTGTGGGAGATGTCCCTGTTGGAGGTGCCACCATGGGAGATGCCACCAGTGAAGATGTCCCCATGGGAGATGATGCCACCACGGTGGGAGGTGTCCCCATGGGAGATGATGCCATGGGAGATGCCACCACCATGGGAGGTGTCCCCGTGGGAGATGATGCCACCATGGGAGATGTCACTGCTGCAGGCGCCACCATGGGAGACGATGCCACAGGAGGTGCCACCACCATGGGAGACAATGCCATGGGAGATGCCACCACTCTTGGAGATGTCACCATAGGAGATGATGCCACAGGAGATGCCATCACCATGGGCAATGTCACTGCAGGAGGTGCCACCACCGTGGGAGATGTCGCTGTGGGAGATGATGCCACCACCATGGGAGATGTCACTGCTGCTGGAGATGTCCCCATGGGAGATGCCACCATAGGAGATGCCACCAGTGGAGATGTCACCATGGGAGATGATACCACCACCATGGGAGATGCCACCATGGGAGATGTCACTGCTGCAGGTGCCACCATGGGAGATGATGCCATTGGAGATGCCACCACTCTTGGAGATGTCCCGGTTGGAGATGACCCCATGGGAGGTGTCCCCACGGGAGATGCCACCAGTGGAGATGTCCCCGTGGGAGATGATGCCACCACCATGGGAGACGATGCCATGGGAGATGCCACCACCATTGGAGATGTCCCCATGGGAGATGTCACTGCAGGAGATGCCACCACCATGGGAGATGATGCCATGGGAGATACCACCACCATTGAAGGTGTCCCTATGGGAGATTCCACCACTGCTGGAGATGTCCCTGTTGGAGGTGTCCCCACGGGAGATGCCACCACCGTGGGAGACGATGCCATGGGAGATGCCACCACCATTGGAGATGTCCCCACGGGAGATGTCACTGCTTCTGGAGATGTCACTGCTGCAGGTGCCACCACCGTGGGAGACGATGCCATGGGAGATGCCACCACCATTGGAGGTGTCCCCATGGAAGATGCCACCGTGGGAGATGATGCCACCACCGTGGGAGACAATGCCATGGGAGATGCCACCACCATTGAAGGTGTCCCCATGGGAGATGATGCCACCACCATGGGAGATGTCACTGCAGGAGGTGCCACCACCGTGGGAGACGATGCCATGGGAGATGCCACCACCGCTGGAGGTGTCCCCGCGGGAGGTCCCGCTGTCCCCGTCCCCGCGGGGCCGCATCTCCAGGGCCGTGCCGGGGGCGTCCCTCAGGCCCGGGAGTGACCGCCAGTGTCCGGAGAGGTCACCATGGTCACCGTGGGGGTCACCTGGGGGGGAGGGGGGACACGGGGTGGTCAGTGGGCAGGGGTCACTCGGTGGTCACTCGGTGGTCAGTGGTCACTCAGTGGTCACTCAGTGGTCACTCAGTGGTCAGTGGTCACTCGGTGGTCACTCAGTGGTCACTGCGGGGTCAGTGGTCACTCAGTGGTCACTCAGTGGTCACTCGGTGGTCAGTGGTCACTCAGTGGTCACTCACTCAGTGGTCACTGCGGGGTCAGTGGTCAGTGGTCACTCAGGGTGGGTCAGTGGTCACTCAGTGGTCACTCGGTGGTCACTCAGTGGTCACTCAGTGGTCACTCAGGGTGGGTCAGTGGTCAGTGGTCACTCAGTGGTCACTCAGGGTGGGTCAGTGGTCACTCAGTGGTCACTCAATGGTCAGTGGTCACTCAGTGGTCACTCAGTGGTCACTCAGTGGTCACTCAGTGGTCACTGCGGGGTCAGTGGTCACTCAGTGGTCACTCAGGGTGGGTCAGTGGTCACTCAGTGGTCACTCAATGGTCAGTGGTCACTCAGTGGTCACTCAGTGGTCACTCAGTGGTCACTGCGGGGTCAGTGGTCACTCAGTGGTCACTCAGTGGTCAGTGGGGGGTCAGTGGTCACTCAGTGGTCACTCAGTGGTCACTCACTCAGTGGTCACTCAGTGGTCACTGCGGGGTCAGTGGTCAGTGGTCACTCAGTGGTCACTCAGTGGTCACTCAGTGGTCACTCAGTGGTCACTCAGTTGTCACTCAGTGGTCACTCAATGGTCACTCAGTGGTCACTCAGGGTGCGTCAGTGGTCACTCAGTGGTCACTCAGTGGTCACTCAGTGGTCACTCGGGGGTCACTCAGTGGTCACTCAGTGGTCACTCAGTGGTCACTCGGGGGTCACTCAGTGGTCACTCAGTGGTCACTCAGGGTGGGTCAGTGGTCACTCAGTGGTCAGTGGTCACTCAGTGGTCACTCAGTGGTCACTCAATGGTCACTCAGTGGTCACTCAGTGGTCACTCAATGGTCACTCAGTGGTCACTCAGTGGTCACTCAGTGGTCACTCAGTGGTCAGTGGTCAGTGGTCACTCAGTGGTCACTCAGTGGTCACTCAGGGTGGGTCAGTGGTCACTCAGTGGTCACTCAGTGGTCACTCAGTGGTCACTCAGGGTGGGTCAGTGGTCAGTGGTCACTCAGTGGTCACTCAGTGGTCACTCAGTGGTCACTCAGGGGTCACTGCGGGGTCAGTGGTCACTCAGTGGTCACTCAGTGGTCACTCAGTGGTCAGTGGTCACTCAGAGGTCACTCAGAGGTCACTCAGTGGTCACTCAGTGGTCAGTGGTCACTCAGTGGTCAGTGGTCACTCAGTGGTCACTCAGTGGTCACTCAGTGGTCACTCAGGGTGGGTCAGTGGTCACTCGGTGGTCACTCACTGGTCAGTCAGTGGTCACTCAGTGGTCACTGCGGGGTCAGTGGTCACTCAGTGGTCACTCGGTGGTCACTCAGTGGTCACTCAGTGGTCACTCAGTGGTCACTCAGTGGTCAGTGGTCACTCAGGGTGGGTCAGTGGTCACTCAGTGGTCACTCACTCAGTGGTCACTCAGTGGTCACTCAGTGGTCACTCAGTGGTCACTCAGGGTGGGTCAGTGGTCACTCAGTGGTCACTCACTCAGTGGTCACTCAGTGGTCACTCAGTGGTCACTCAGTGGTCACTCAGTGGTCACTCCAGGCTCCGGCCGCCTTCCCGGTCCCGGGCAGTGTGGGGGGAGGGGCGGTGGGGGAGGGGCGGGGCTGACCCGGCCCTGCCCCCCCCCGCCCCTCCCCCCCCCGTTCCCAGCATCCCCCGCGCTGATCCCGCGGTGGGGGGAGGGGCGGCGCTAAACCCGGATCATCCCCGCCCCTCCCCCACCCCAGCCCGGCCGGGGCCACGTGAGACACGGGGGGGGGGAGGGGCGGGGGGGGGGAGGGGAGGCAGTGGTCACTCGGTGGTCACTCAGTGGTCACTCGGTGGTCACTCAACAGTCAGTGGGGGGTCAGTGGTCACTCAGGGTGGGTCAGTGGTCACTCGGTGGTCACTCAACGGTCACTCAGTGGTCACTCAGGGGTCACTCAATGGTTAGTGGGGGGTCAGTGGTCAGTGGTCACTCGGTGGTCACCCAGTGGTCACTCAGTGGTCACTCAATGGTCAGTGGGGGGTCAGTGGTCACTCGGTGGTCACTCAGTGGTCACTCAGTGGTCAGTGGGGGGTCAGTGGTCAGTGGTCACTCAGCGGTCAGTGGTCACTCAGAGTGGGTCAGTGGTTACTCAGTGGTCACTTGGTGGTCACTCAGTGGTCAGTGGTCACTCAGTGGTCATTCAGTGGTCAGTGGTCACTCAGAGTGGGTCAGTGGTCACTCAGTGGTCACTCAGTGGTCACTCAGGGTGGGTCAGTGGTCAGTGGTCACTCAGTGGTCACCCAGTGGTCACCCAGTGGTCACTCAGTGGTCACTCAGTGGTCAGTGGTCACTCAGTGGTCACTCAGTGGTCACTCAGTGGTCAGTGGTCACTCAGTGGTCACTCAGTGGTCAGTGGTCACTCAGTGGTCACTCGGTGGTCACTCAGTGGTCACTCAGTGGTCACTCAGTGGTCACTCGCTGGTCACTCACTCAATGACCCCCAGTGACCCCAGCCCCCCGGTCTCACCTGGCCCAGGTGTCCCCTCTGCCCCCTCCCCCCCCCAACCTGTCCAGGTGTCCCCTCCCCCCCTGGCCACGCCCCCTCTGTCCCCCTGGCCACGCCCCCTCCCCCTGGCCCCGCCCCCCTAATCCGGCCCCGGGTTATTCCGGGCCCCTGCGTCACCTGCGCGTCACCTGCACGCGGCGCCCGCCCCCGGCCTCACGTGACACCCGGCCCTGTCACACCTGTCAGTGTCACACCTGGCACCTGTCACACCTGTCTGATGTCACCTGGCAATGTCACCTGTCACCTGTCAGTGTCTCACCTGGCAGTGTCACACCTGGCAGTGTCACACCTGTCTGATGTCACCTGGCAATGTCACACCTGGCACCTGTCAGTGTCACACCTGTCAGTGTCACACCTGTCACCTGTCACACCTGTCAGTGTCTCACCTGTCAGTGTCACACCTGTCAGTGTCACACCTGTCTGATCTCACACCTGGCACCTGGCAGTGTCACACCTGCCTGATGTCATCTGTCAGTCTCACCTGCCTGTGTCACACCTGGCACCTGTCCAATGTCACCTGTCAATGTCACCTGTCACCTGTCTCATGTCATCTGTCAGTATCTCACCTGTCTGATGTCACCTGCCCGTGTCACACCTGCCCGTGTCACACCTGTCAGTGTCACACCTGTCTGATGTCACACCTGGCACCTGTCAATGTCACACCTGCCCGTGTCTCACCTGGCACCTGGCGGTGTCACACCTGTCTGATGTCACCTGTCAATGTCACACCTGTCACCTGTCTGATGTCATCTGCCCATGACAGGGACAGGGACAGGTGTGACACTGCAGGTGTGACAGGTGTGACAGGTCTCACCTGCCTGATGTCACCTGTCAGTGTCACACCTGCCCGTGTCACACCTGCCTGATGTCACCTGTCAAACATCACCTGCCACCTGCCCATGTCACACCTGTCCCCGTCACACCTGCAGTGTCACACCTGCCACACCTTTCTCTGGCTCACCTGTCCCTGTCACACCTGTCCCCGTCACACCTGCAGTGGCACACCCAAAATGTCACACCTGTGCCACACCTGCCTGTATCACACCTGCAGTGTCACACCTGCAGTGTCACACCTGTGTCACACCTGTCCTGTCACACCTGTGTCACACCTGTGTCACACCTGTCCTGTCACACCTGTGTCACACCTGTCCCCGGCTCACCTGTCCCCAAGCCCCCCCCAGGTAATTCAGGTGTGCGTGGGGGGGTCCATTAATTAGGGGGAGTCCCTTAATTAGAGGGAAGTCCCTTAATTAGAGGGGTCCCTTAATTAGAGGGGTCCCTTAATTAGGGGGGAGTCCCTTAATTAGAGGGGTCCCTTAATTAGAGGGGAGTCCCTTAATTAGTGGGGAGTCCCTTAATTAGAGAGGGTCCCTTAATTAGGGGGAGTCCCTTAATTAGAGGGGAGTCCCTTAATTAGAGGGGAGTCCCTTAATTAAGGGGGGGTCCCTTAATTGAGTGTGTCCGTTAATTAGGGGGGGGGTCCGTTAATTAGTAATTAGGTGGGGGGGGGGAAATCCTTGGGGTGGGGGGGGAGTCCCTTAATTAGGAAACGTCCCTTAATTGGGCTGGGATCCATTAATTGGGGAGGGGGGAGGGGAGGAATCCCTTGGGGGGGGGT
This sequence comes from Phylloscopus collybita, assembly GCA_027886175.1. Lineage (NCBI taxonomy): Eukaryota > Metazoa > Chordata > Aves > Passeriformes > Phylloscopidae > Phylloscopus > Phylloscopus collybita. Next base: position 47,420 of record JAJNNQ010000397.1, read on the forward strand.
TTCTTTAATTACGGAGGGGGGGGGTGCGTCCCCTTAATTACCCCCTTAATTAGGGGGGGGGGAGGGAAAGGGGATGGGGGGGGTCGGGGGCGGGGTCCGGGGGGGGGTCCCGGGTGGGGGCGGGGTCGGGGGGGGGTCCCGGATTTAGGGGGGGGGGTCCTGGGGGGGTCCTGGGGGGGTTGGGGGGGTCTGGGGGGGGTCCCGGATTTATGGGGGGGGGGTCCTGGGGGGGGTTGGGGGGGTTGGAAGGGGTCCCAGATTTATTGGGGGGGGGTCCTGGTGAGGGTTGGGGGGGTCCCGGGGGGGTCCTGGGGGGGTCCCGGAGGGGTTGGGGGGGTCTGGGGGGCTTTGGGGGGGGTCTGGGGGGGGGTCCCGGGGGGTCTCTTACCTGTGCCCAGGTACTGGGGGGGGGTCCCGGGGGATCCTGGGGGGGTCCGGGGGGGGGTTGGGGGTCTTTGAGGGGGTCCCGGATTTATTGGGGGGGGTCCTGGGGGGGTTGGGGGTCTTTGGGGGGGTCCTGGGGGGGTCTGGGGGGGTCCCGGATGAATAAGGGGGGTCCCGGGTGGATTGGGGGGGGTCTGAGGGGCTTTGGGGGGGTCTGGGGGGGTCCCGGATTTATGGGGGGGGTCCCGGGTGGATTGGGGGGGGGTCCTGGGGGGGATCTGGGGGGGTCTGGGGGGGTCCCGGATTTTTGGGGGGGGTCTCTTACCTGTGTTCAGGTACTGGGGGGGGTCCCGGGGGGGGTCCTGGGGGGGTCCCGGGTGGATTGGGGGGGGGTCTGGGGGGTTTGGGGGTCCCGGGGGGGTCCCGGATTTTTGGGGGGGGTCTCTTACCTGTGCCCAGGTATTGGGGGGTCCCGGATGGATGGGGGGGGTCCCGGGGGGGTCCCGGGGGGGGGTTGGGGGTCTTTGAGGGGGTCCCGGATTTATTGGGGGGGGGTCCTGGGGGGGTTGGGGGTTTTTGGGGGGCTCTGGGGGGGTCCTGGGGGGGTCTGGGGGGGTCCCGGATTTTTGGGGGGGGGTCTCTTACCTGTGCCCAGGTATGGGGGAGGGTCCCGGATGGATGGGGGGGGTCCCGGGGGGGTCCCGGGGGGGTCCCGGGGGCGTCTGGGGGGGTCCGGATGAATAAGGGGGGTCCGGGTGGATTGGGGGGGGGTCTTTGGGGGGGGTCTGGGGTGGATTGGGGGGGTCCCGGATTTATGGGGGGGGGTCTCTTACCTGTGCTCAGGTACTGGGGGGGGGTCTGGGGGGGTCCCGGGAGTCCCGGGGGGGTCCTGGGGGGGGTCCCGGATGAATGGGGGGGGTCCCGGGGGGCTTGGGGGTCTTTGGGGGGGTCCCGGGGGGGTCCCGGATGGATTGGGGGGGGTACCGGGGGGGTCCTGGGGGGGTCTGGGGGGGTCCCGGATTTATGGGGGGGGTCTCTTACCTGTGCCCAGGTATGGGGGGGGTCCCGGATGGATGGGGGGGGTCCCGGGGGGGTCCCGGGGGGGTCCCGGGGGGGGTTGGGGGGGTCCCGGATGGATTGGGGGGGGTCTCGGATTTATTGGGGGGGGGTCCCGGGGGGGTTGGGGGTCTTTGGGGGGGTCCCGGGGGGTCCTGGGGGGGTTGGAGGGGTCTGGGGGGGTCCCGGATTTATGGGGGGGGTCTCTTACCTGTGCCCAGGTATGGGGGGGGTCCCGGATGGATGGGGGGGGGTCCCGGGGGGGTCCCGGGGGGGTCCCGGGGGGGTCTCTCCGCTGCCCCCAGGGAGCCCCCGAGCCGCTCGCGCCCGTCTGCGGCCGCAGCGGGGGGGGGGCGCTAATCCACCCCTCCCCCCCCCCGCCCCTCCCCCACCCGCGCGGAACCAAATCGGATTAACGGGGGGGGGGGGGGAGGAGGGGGGGGAGGGGCGGGGGGGGGGGACACGGGGACAATCCTGAGGGGGGGGAGGGGCACGGGGGGGGAGGGGCGGGGGGGGCACAGGGGGGTCATTTTGGGGGGGGGGGAGGGGATTTGGGGACGATTTTGGGGGGGGGGGGATACACACGTGGGGGGGCTCCCAAAAAATGCCCGAAAATGGCCCCAAAATGCCCCAAAATTGACCCAAAATTGACACAAAATTGACCCAAAATTGGCCCCAAAATTGGTCCCAAAATGCCCCAAAATTGACACAAAATTGACACAAAATTGGCACAAAATTGACCCCAAAATTGACCCCAAAATTGGCCCCAAAATGCCCCAAAATTGACACAAAATTGGCACAAAATTGACCCAAAATTGACACAAAATTGACCCCAAAATTGACCCCAAAATTGCCCCAAAATTGGTCCCAAAATGCCCAAAATGGCCCAAAATTTGCCCCAAAATGGCCCAAAAATGCCCCAAAATTGACCCCAAAAATGCCCCAAAATTGACCCAAAATTGGTCCTAAAATTGGCCCCAAAAATGCCCCAAAATTGACCCAAAATTGACACAAAATTGACACAAAATTGACACAAAATTGACACAAAATTGACACAAAATTGACACAAAATTGGCCCCAAAATTGGTCCTAAAATTGACCCCAAAATGCCTCAAAATTGGCCCCAAAATGGCCCCAAAAATGCCCAAAAATGCCCCAAAATTGACACAAAATTGACACAAAATTGCCCCAAAATGGCCCCAAAATTGACACAAAATTGCCCCAAAATTGACACAAAATTGCCCCAAAATGGCCCCAAAATGGCCCCAAAATTGACACAAAATTGGCACAAAATTGACCCAAAATTGGCCCCAAAATTGGTCCTAAAATTGGCCCCAAAATGCCCCAAAATTGACACAAAATTGACACAAAATTGACACAAAATTGACCCCAAAATTGACCCAAAATTGACCCAAAAATGACCCAAAAATGACCCAAAATGCCCCCAAATTGACACAAAATTGACACAAAATTGGCCCCAAAATGACCCAAAATTGGCCTCAAAATTGGTCCTAAAATTGGCCTCAAAAATGCCCCAAAATGCCCCAAAGTTGCCCCCAAATGCCCCAAAAATGGCCCCAAAGTTGCCCCCAAATGCCCCAAAAATTTGCCCCAAAATTGACCCCAAAATGCCCCAAAAATGCCCCAAAAATGCCCCCGAAAAGCGCCGAGGCCACGCCCACCGCTCCCCCACTGTCAATCAAGGCTAAGCCGCGCCCTCAAGGCGTGGCCACGCCCCCGGTGGCGGGTTGGTCACGCCCACTCCGGCGCAGCCGCCATGCTGGGTTCGGGTAAAGAGGCGGAAGTGACGTCACGGAGAGCGCCCCACGCCCCGCCCCGAGCGGGCGGAAGTGAAGGCGGCGGGAAGGGAGGTGAGGGGATCCGAACTGGGGGATACTGGGAGGGACTGGGAGCGACTGGGATGGACTGGGATGGACTGGGAGGGAACTGGGAGGGAACTGGGAGGGACTGGGAGGGACTGGGGGGGACTGGGAGGGACTGGGAGCGACTGGGATGGACTGGGATGGACTGGGAGGGAACTGGGAGGGAACTGGGAGGGACTGGGAGGGACTGGGGGGGACTGGGAGCGACTGGGAGGGACTGGGGGGGGACTGGGGGGGGAACTGGGAGGGACTGGGGGGGACTGGGAGGGAACTGGGAGGGACTGGGGGGGACTGGGAGGGAACTGGGAGGGACTGGGAGGGAACTGGGAGGGAACTGGGAGCGACTGGGAGGGAACTGGGAGGGACTGGGAGGGAACTGGGATGGACTGGGAGGGACTGGGAGGGACTGGGAGGGAACTGGGAGGGACTGGGAAGGACTGGGAGGGACTGGGAGGGACTGGGAGGGAACTGGGAGGGACTGGGAGCACTGGTCTGTACTGGTCTATACTGGTCTGTACCGGTTTACAGTGGTTTATATTGGCCTGTACTGGTTTATACTGGTCCGTACTGGTTTATACTGGGAGCTCCGGGTGGATTTTTGGGGAATTTTTTTATTTTTTATTTTTTTTTAATTTTTGGGGGGATTTTTCGGGGAATTTTGGGGGATTTTTGGGGGAATTTTGGGGATTTTTCTGGGGATTTTGGGGGATTTTTTTTAGGAATTTTTGGATTTTTGGGGAGAATTTTTTGGGTTTTAAGGGATTTTTGGGGGAATTTTCTGGGAATTTTTGGGGATTTTTTTGGGATTTTTGGGGGGATTTTTGGGGATTTTTGGGGGAATTTTTTGGGATTTTTCAGGGAATTTTTGGGGATTTTTGGGGGAATTTTTTGGGATTTTTCTGGGGATTTTGGGGGATTTTTTTTTTAGGAATTTTTGGGATTTTTGGGGAGAATTTTTTGGGAATTTTTGGGGATTTTTTGGGGAATTTTGGGATTTTTGGGGAGAATTTTTGGGGTTTTTAAGGGATTTTTGGGGATTTTTGGGGGAATTTTCTGGGAATTTTTGGGGATTTATTTGGGATTTTTGGGGGGATTTTTGGGGATTTTTTTGGGGGGAATTTTTGGGGATTTTTGGGGATTTTTTGGGGGGGAATTTTTGGGGATTTTTCTGGAGATTTTGGGGGATTTTTTTAGGAATTTTTGGGATTTTTGGGGAGAATTTTTTGGGGATTTTTGGGAATTTTCTGGGAATTTTTGGGGATTTTTCTGGGAACTTTTGGGGATTTTGGGGGGGATTTTGGGGGATTTTTTCTGGGAATTTTTTGGGATTTTTGGGGGGATTTTTCAGGGGATTTTTGGGGGAATTTGGGGGAAATTTTCGGGATTTTTTGGAGGGAATTTTTTGGGGATTTTTCTGGGAATTTTTGGGGGAGTTTTGGGATTTTTTTGGGAATTCTTTAGGGATTTCTGGGGGGAATTTTTGGGGATTTTTTTTTTTTAATTTGGGGGGGATTTTTCTGGGAATTTTTTAGGGATTTTTGGGGAAATTTTTGGGATTTTTTTTGGGAATTTTTTAGGATTTTTCTGGGAATTTTTGGGGATTTTTTGGGGGATTTTTGGGGGGAATTTTCTGGCAATTTTCTGGGATTTTTTTTTTTAATTTTGGGAGAATTTTTGGGGGAATTTTTTGGGATTTTGGGGGGGATTTTTGGGGATTTTTCTGGGAATTTTGGGGGATTTTTTGGGGGATTTTTGGAGGGATTTTGGGGGGAAATTTTTGGGATTTTTCTGGGAATTTTTGGGGGGAATTTTCTGGGAATTTTTGGGGATTTTTTTTTTTAATTTTGGGAGAATTTTGGGGGGAATTTTTGGGGATTTTTTGGGGAATTTTTTTGGGATTTTTGGGGGGGAATTTTTGGGATTTTTCTGGGAATTTTGGGGGGATTTTCTAGGGGACTTTGGGGGATTTTTTGGAGAATTTTTTTGGATTTTTGGGGAGAATTTTTGGGGATTTTTTGGGGGAATATTTTGGGGAAATTTTCTGGGAATTTTTGGGGATTTTTGGGGGAAATTTTTTGGGGATTTTTTGGGGATTTTTTGGGGGGATTTTTTGGGATTTTTCTGGGAATTTTTTTGTTTTTTCTGGGAATTTTGGGTATTTTTTGGGGGATTTCTGGGGGGAATTTTTTGGGGATTTTTGGGAGGATTTTTGGGGGAATTTTTGGGGATTTTTGGGGGAAATTTTTTGGGGATTTTTTGGGGGAATTTTTTGGGATTTTTTGGGGAATTTTTTGGGATTTTTCTGGGAATTTTGGGGATTTTTTGGGGGGGAAATTTTTGGGATTTTTTTGGGAATTTTTTAGGATTTTTCTGGGAATTTTTGGGGATTTTTTTTTAAATTTTAGGAGAATTTTGGGGGGAATTTTTGGGGGATTTATCCTCCCTCCCTCCCTTTAAAAACTCCCAATCCCAACCCGAATTTTCTCCCTTTTTCCCGCAGGAATCTTCCCCCAATCCCCCAAATTTCTCTCCCCCCTTTCACTCTTCAGACCCCAAATATTTTTTTGGGGGGATCTGGAGCTGAATTTTGGGGAGAATTTGGGGATTTTTGGGGCCTCCATGACCGTGCACAACCTCTACATCTTCGACCGCAGCGGCTGCTGCCTCTTCTACAGCGAGTGGCACCGCAGGAGGGGCCCCGGCATCCCCCAGGAGGAGGTGGGCGTTAATTGGGGGTTAATTGGGGGTTAATTGGGGGATTAATTGCGGGATTCATTGGGGATTAATTGGGGGAAATTTGGGGATTTTTTTGGATTTTTTGGGATTTTTTTTGGATTTTTTGTGGATTTATTTTGGATTTATTTGGATTTCTTTTGGAATTTTTTTTTGATTTTTTGGGGATTTTTTTGAGATTTTTTTGAGATTTTTTGGGATTTTTTGGGGGATTATTTTCAGATTTTTTGGGATTTTTTTGAGATTTTTTTCAGATTTTATTGAGATTTTTTTGAGATTTTTGGGGATTTTTTGGGATTTTTTTTGGGATTTTTTTGAGATTTTTTGAGATTTTTTTGGGGATTTTTTGGGGATTTTTTTGAGATTTTTTGAGATTTTTTTTTGGATTTTTTGGGCATTTTTTTCAGATTTTTTTGGAATTTTTTTGGATTTTTAAAGATTTTTTGGGGATTTTTTTGGGATATTTTTGAGATTTTTTGGGGGGATTTTTTGGGATTTTTTTTTGAGGGATTTATTTGGGATTTATTTGGGATATTTTTGAGATTTTTTGGGGATTTTTTTGGGATATTTTTGAGATTTTTTGGGGGGGATTTTTTAGGGATTTTTTTGAGATTTTTTTTGGATTTATTTGGGATTTTTTTGAGATTTTTTGGGGGATTTTTTAAGATTTTTTTGAGATTTTTGGGGTTTTTTTTGGATTTTTTGGGGGATTTATTTGGGATTTATTTGGGATATTGTTGAGAGTTTTTGGGGGGATTTTTTGGGATTTTTTGGGATTTTTTTGAGATTTTTTTTATTTTTTCAGATTTTTTTGGATTTTTTTTGGATTTTTTTGGATTTTTTTGGGATTTTTTTTGGATTTTTTAGGGGTTTTTTTTGAGATTTTTTTCAGATTTTATTGGGATTTTTTTGAGATTTTTTGGGGGTTTATTTGAGATTTATTTGGGGATTTTTGGGGGATTTTTTAAGGTTTTTTTGAGATTTTTTGGGGGTATTTTTGTGATTTTTTTTTAAATTTATTTTCAATTTTTCTCTTTTTAAAATTTTTTTTTGGTCTTTTTGGAATTTTTTATTTTTATTATTTTTGG